>AYEL01083090.1:77500-152738 GCA_000484575.1 Olivierus martensii | reverse complement strand
GATGTTTCACCCCTTCAAAGCCAAGTGACTGTTTTTGGACTGTTCCTCGTCTAGTTTTACTAATCGAAAATTAATGGTAATTTGTTAATTGACATCATAAAAGGAGGCAGAGTTTCATTACTAAGACTGGTCTATGCTTACAACTCGCATTAATCGAATATTTGCTCGTAAAGACTGGTCTATGCTTACAACTCGCATTAATCGAATATTTGCTCGCAGTAACTGAATATTTGCTCGCACTTACTGAAAAAACGGTATCAATTTTATAAGTTGCACTAATCAAAATTGCATTATTTGAACTCGCACTAATCAAGGCCTGCCTGTACTGTATATGTTTACTAGCTACAATGCAAAAGATATATAATAACTATTGCAATAACATATATAAATATAGAATATTTTGTGTATGATAAATTACCAATGATATCATTATATATGATTATATTATTAATAATGATTAACTATTGATGATGATAAATTATCATAGTTTCATAACCATTGTTATAATACTACTGTATAAAATATCAGAGTTATGCATAAAAGTAAAGTATAAGCCAAGTAAGTAAGATAAATTGTTTATCCAATTTATCTTGCTTATTTCGCTTATAGTTTATTTTTATTCAATATTTACAGTAAGAAGTATTACATTATCAGTTATGCATTATAAATTAAATTATAATGATGATTTAATATAATGATAATTAAAATGATGACTTAAAAAAACATATTCTGTCAGAATTGTTTGCATAATTCAAATTTACATAAATTGGGTAGTGCTTATAAATCATAAGATTTGCAATATTGATCAAACAAAAAATATTTTAATATCTAACTATAATAGCAGTATCAAACATTATTTTAAAATCATTAATAATTAAAGTATTTTTGATATCTATTATTCTATTTATTATTTAATTTCAGCCTTTAATTAAATTGCAGTAGAAAATTGATTATCCAAAATTTAAAGCAATAGTTGATGAGATCATATTAGTTATTAAAAAAAATACTAGCTGACATTGGTTCATTTAAATTATTAATTGAGAGTGACTAAGTGGCTGATTTTTTTCAATCCATTAGTTGTAGTGATATTTTTTCATTTTTAATTTATTATTATATACTTGTTTATAAGCTTACCTTCATACTTTAATAAAAAAAAAAATAAAAATCTTCAAACGTTAAAATTGTCTATATATTAGATTATTGGTATATTTCACTTTAAAACATTTTGCTTTAGAGTGCTTTGATAATGCAGCACTTTTCAATTAAATTTATACACATCGAGCATAGAAGCAGGAAAAAATTTATTCCTTTCAAAAACATTTCAATATTACATTTATGCAACACATTTGAAAAAACATCTGCTTTCATCAGCATAATTTAAACCAACAAGACTTATTCAAATATTCTAGAACAAATACATCATTGTGCTTCAACCATAGTAACAACTCATTACAAAAGACTTTTTGGTCTCTTTTTTATTTTATACAGGTTTTTCGAGCTGCGAATTGAATAAGTTTTTGGGTTTTTAAAACTATCAAATTATATGTGGCAAAATAATGTTTACAAAATTATACATATGCAAATCCTAGATACTTACTTTAATTTTGTAAAAAATAATAAGTTATAATTTAAAATATATTGATAAAATAATGAATCATTCAAAAATAAATGCCAAAAATAACTAAATCATACATTATAAATTTGTATACGTATGTATAAATTTCCATTAACATTACATAAACAGCTCACATAACATACACTTACAACAATCAGTGGCCATCACATCATAGCTGTGTGTCACTAATGGTAGCAGGGTCTAACTTGTTGTCTACATCAAGCACAGAAGCAGAAATAAATTTTTTCCTGCTTCTATTCTTGGTGTATTTAAACTTCTTTGTGATAAGCAGTGTAAAGAAGATTGAGTTACTTTTCAATTATATTCATATGCAGTGCTTTCAGAGAAAATGCAAGGTCTGGGACGACAAATATATTTGAGACCATTCAAAATTTAAAATAAAACTGTGGACAAGAAAATAAACACAATGGTATTTAATATTTATTCAATTATAACATTTATTTCACAGAAGCTTGCTTACATTTAAAATGACAAATTTGACAAATATACAGTGGTAGAAATCCCCTAAAATTGTGAAAATTGAGGCTCTTAAAATTGGGAGGCCCATGGCAGGCACCCCTCTTGCCCCTTTCTGTGATAGGCACTGTTCATGTGTATTATTTTTGTGTTTGCTTAGATCTTAAGACTGACAACGAATCCAATATTTTCAACAAAAAATACTGGATTTGTTGTTTAATCCAGTATCTTTGTTGAAGATGGTTATCATACTAATCGAAAGTACTTCGAATAAAAGATTTTTTATATAACCAACTGTGCAAAGTTCTTCAATTAGTAATATTTTTAAGTGTTTAGGATAAATGCAGTAGTTGAGAACAAAAACTATAACAATGCTGTTTGTCTTTAGTCCTAATGCTATTGCATACTTAATAAATGATAGTGTAAATATGTTTTTAGGCTATAGTTCACTTTATAACCATATTTGCTTTGTGGCAGTAGTCTGAAACCTAACCTACAATATTAGCAAGATATGCCTTTAATACCTATATATATCAGGTGTTTTCGAGCACCCGTACCACCCTTTTTTTTTTCGGAAACGCGATGAGATAGGAAATAGGGGAAAAAATTTTGATTACCAAATCATACCTGAAGAATCGAATGGGCATGATAAAAACTTTTTGGACCCATCGGAAGTAAAGGCACAGGGGGTCAACTATGAAATCTCCAATGGAAACCAATGCTGATTTTGACATAATTGGATAGAACTGTGAAAAACAAAGAACTTTTGTTTGGAAAGTTTTTTAATATCATTTACGGATTGTGAGATATCACAAAATAAAGATGCCGCTGCGTGTACCGGTGATTGGGTTATTCAAGAAGTAAGAAGAATAAAACTCAGTGGGCATCTGTGTACATTGCCAAACATTATTGAAGCAGCAAAGAGCAGTTATATGAAGATTTAAGGTGAATTCTGGTACTCGGTAGTAGCACTCGAACCGCAGGTGTGACAACTCTCGCCATCACAGTTCAGCGTGGAGCCATACTCAAGACAAGGGCTTCTGGACTTGTTTCAGCCCTTTATGAGTGCTATGGATGTACACAGATCCCTATGTCAGATTCTTCTTTTTATTATTGCTTGAATAACCCAATGTGTGCTATTTCCACCACTTTTGAAGGTGACCAATGCTCCGTGTGCCGGAAGTTTATTATGGTAAAACGTTTTCGGACCTATATTTGGTCCCTCTTCAGTACCATACATTTAGTTAAATACCATCTTTAACAGAAGATTATAAAATAGAATCTATTTTATAATCTTCTATTAAAGATGGTATTTAACTAAATGTATGGTACTGAAGAGGGACTAAACATAGGTCTGAAAACGTTTTACCATAATAAACTCGTTTGTGCGTGCTAGTAGTGCTCTTTTGACTTATATCCAGGTTTCACTCTCGCATTAAAACAAAACAACATTCAATGCATTTACACTACATTATTATTTCTATTTTATAATCTTCTATTAAAGATGGTATTTAACTAAATGTATGGTACTGAAGAGGGACTAAACATAGGTCCGAAAACGTTTTACCATAATAAACTCGTTTGTGCGTGCTAGTAGTGCTCTTTTGACTTATATCCAGGTTTCACTCTCGCATTAAAACAAAACAACATTCAATGCATTTACACTACATTATTATTTCAATAGTACATATTTTGATAATATATAAATAAAATACAGCACCAAATTAATCAATTTGCCTATATATTCTAAACCAGCCAAATTAATTAATATATAAAATTTCTGAAATGAAATATACCAGTGCTTTGATAGTCTAACTAATTAAAGCATTGGAACATTGTGCTCCTCCATATGCTTTGCAATCGTCCTTGAAGTAACCCCAATATATGCCGATTTTTCCTTCGTACAGTTATCTGTTATTGGCACTCTATAAACAAGAGATATAGAACTAGCGAAGTTAAGCACGTCATTGTCTGTGTTGGCGTATAGTGAGGACGTCAGCATAGATTGGAAGGAAGTTAAGTAGATTAAGCATGTGTCGGATCGTACAAAGCCGATGGTGATGGAGTCTGTAGAAATATTGAGGAGGTCAAGAAAAAAAAGATTGTTAACGATAGAGTAACCTGGGAACCTCCCCCAGCTTGGGAGTACGTTATAGTCAATATATAGACGAATGTGTTGAAAGAATAAATGTTTGTACTAAGGCTTTATTATAAGGTTTGAAAGAAAAGGTTGCTGTAAGAAACTTTTATTTCTGAAAGTTAATGTATTGTTTGTAAATTTAGAACTGTTTTCTTGGGAGGAATATGATAGAACGGGAAGGCATCCTATTACTAGGAACATTGTGGTTATCATAGCAATGCTAAGAAAGACAGTGTTCCGTTAATGTTTTTATGAGCCTGAAGAAGATGTGAAGCACATCGAAAACGTTTGTTGTATTTTACCTAATAAATTTAGTTTTATACCTTATTGCTAGTAGTGCTATGATTTTTGTTTAGTTAGCTAGGGTTTTTGCAGTATAATTTTAATAGTTAGTCATGATGTCTCCAAACAGAAATCAAAAATATTAGTCAAATAGTATTTTAATTTATACAAGCTTGATTTGTTTTTTTTATTTAATAATTTTATTTTATAGTTGTGCAAAAGCAAAGAAATGCAAAAAAAAATTGTTTAACTCTATTATTGTTGAAATAACCCAATAAGTTCCCAATTTAGTAGTCATAAATAATAAATTGTTGGGAATGCATTTTGATTGAGAATATACTGTAATGACTCCATGTAGCACTAATTCAGTTATCCAGAAATGGATTCCTAACATTAATTGGGCATGCTTTTAATTGTAAATATATTGGCCTATTATTGCAACTAGAATCTGATATTTTATTAATTCATATTAATTTAGGAGATATATGAAATATATTTGTCAGTCAATCAAAATATCTTAGTCTGATAGAAATATTATCAATTAAACATTATCACTTGTGAATCATATTTAATAGTATATATAAATATACTTTGACAGAGTATCAGAAAGTACTGATCTATAGAATTAGTAATATAAAAATTGAAGGATAAGGAATCCTATTTCAAACTTTTAAGGATTAAATTTTAAAAATTTTCCAAGAAAAGTTTAGAATTGATATAAAATTCATTTTAGTCCCAAAGATTTAAAAAATCAACTAAAACTTTTTTTGTCATAATTACCATAATTAAAAATAATATTTTGAAATTATATTTTTTTATAATTGATGTTAAATATCATTAGTATCTTTAATTTTTTTTAAATGAAATTAAATAGAGAAATTTGTTGAAGAATGCTTGTTGGCCATATAGAAGAATATTTTATTCTCCATGCTTTTCTTCCAGGGCTAAATCCTGAATCAACAATTTTTTTTTTTTGTTTTACAAAACTTCAAGGGAATTACTCTTATTGAATCTAATACTTGCCAAATTTAAACCCTTGATATAGTTTAATAGAAATTTTAATAATTTTAAATAATTTTAGCACCATCTCATAATTAACATATAAACTAATGATTAAATCAGAGAATAGTACCATCTATGAATTAATGATTAAACTAGAAATTATTAATTAATTTATCTGAAGAAAAAAATCTGTCTCAGACTGGGATCAAACTAGGGACCTTTGGATTGTTGTCCCAACGTTATAACCACTAGACTATTGAGTCTATGTAGCAGATTGTTCTTCAGATACGTCAAAGATAGCCAGTTCAGTCCCGATTGAGGCAGATTTTTTCTTCAGATAAATTAGTTAATAATTTCTAGTTTAATCATTAATACATAGATGGTACCACTCTTTAATTTAAAATCATTAGTATATTTATTAATTATGAGATGGCATTAAAATTAATCTAAATTATTTCAAATTATTAAAATTTCCATTAAAATATGTCAAGGGTTTAAAATTTGACATGTATTAGGTTAAATTCTGAAGTCCATTTCCCTAAACTGTTACTTACTACTGCTTTTCCTACACTTATACCTTATAGATATTCAGCACTTTTAGCAGTTAAGTTTTACTTTTGTTTTTTACGTTATGAATGTTTTTGGCTATCAAGTCATCTTCAGGTAATGTTCTAATAGCAATAGAATGAATTTCAAAAAGTTCATAACGTGGAAGTCGAATTGTTACTGTGGTAACCAGAGATCATGTGGTAATGGTAACATTATGCAACGTAACAATTTTTATATGTTTTTTGATATATTTTCATGGCTTTACGATATCCACGGACAAAATAAATACTTAAAAGACTATTAAACATAAGCACTAAATAAGCAGTCCAGTAGTAAACAACTTAATATAAATGTTTAATCAGAAACGTTTTCGACCATAAGCGGTCATCATCAGCTTTACACAAAGGCATAAACTATAGAACAACGTTTCTGATTAAACATTTAAATTAAGTTGTTTACTACTGGACTGCTTATTTAGTGCTTATGTTTAATAGTCTTTTAAGTTATTAACCTTTGAGAGCAGTTTGTTTAAAGTTTTAAAGTTTTAAAATAAATACTTTACTTCACATCTTCATAATTAAAACCACGAATCATGAAACAGTTTTAAGTTTTAATTTTTGCCCTAACTTCGTTAATGTCAGCTTTCCCTCTCGATTGCATACTTCCATGGTCTGTTATAGTTCATATTATAGATACAAGGGAAACATATACCAGCAAAGACTCGGGGTACCAATCAGAGTCCCATAGTGGGCCCACTGGCTGAAATATTACTAAGAGACATAGAGAGCAAAAAGTTATCACCTTTCCAGCCCTCATTGAAGCTATATGTGAGGTATGTAGACGACATACTAATGGTTTGGAAAGATTCTAAGAACTTAGATAAATCCAAATATACTAGCTAAAATCTAGCCCTTGAATTACAACGGAATAATTTAATGATTGGAAATAATTTGAACTAAAGTTAGCGCCATCTCGTAATTAGAATAATAATTTTCATAATTATAATAATAATTAATTTTACTAAATCTATGAGTGGCGCCAATTATAAATTAATAAATTGAACTCGAATTTTTAATTAATATATCTGAAGAAAAAATCTGCCTCGGCCCGGGATCGAACCGGGGACCTTTGGGCCAACGTCCTAACCACTAGACCACCGAGGCCAACGAGCAGATTGATTCTTCAGACAGTTATATTAATTTAGAAAGACAATGATGGCGCCACTCATAGATTTAGTAAAATTAATTATTATTATAATTACGAGATGGCGCTAACTTTAGTTCAAATTATTTCTAATCATTAAATTATTCCGTTGTAATTCAAGGGCTAGATTTTGGCTAGTATATTTGGATTTATTTGATTAAGTTCCCTTGATGCTTATATTGTAAAGTCTGAACTTAGATAACTTGGCCAAAGCCCTCACCTTGGAAGAGTATGGAATAACCTTAAAGAAAGACCAACAAAGCGACAGAACTGCGCACTATTTAGACCTGGACTTAGTAGTGCATAATGGCAAGCTAAAAATGAAAGTTTATAGAAAGTCGGCGTACCAACCGGTATTAATTAATCCCTAACTGGTCACACGACCCAGTGAGTTACAAAAAACCGGTTTTTAGGAGTTTCTATAAGAGGGCAATGGAGTACTGTGAGGAAGAAGAAGAGTTAGAATGAGAACTAGAGTATATAAAAAATGTAGGATTACAGCATGGATACACTAGGGCCTTCCTATGCCAGATTTAGAATGTAGTTAGGAGGAATGCATATAGACAACGACGTTGGCAGGAGGGGGAAGCAGAACAAAGAGATGACTACTTACCTGTTCCCTATAATTGGAAAAACTTTAATGTGATAAAGAATATTGCGAAAAAAAGTAATAAAAAATTGGCAGTGTGTAGTGCACCAACCATTTTCAATATCCTAAGGAACGATAAGGACCCCTTGGACCAGCAGGAAAAGAGAGGGGTGTATAGGATCCCAATAGCGGATGCAAGAACACACCAACAAGTGAAATGCATAGGGGTGACTAAAAGAACTTTGACACAGAGGGTAGAAGAGCATAAAAGGGACATAACACAGGCGAAATTAACAATGACCTTAGCAGAGAAGCATACAATAGAGACATAGAAATAAAGTGGGATGAGGCGCGAATTGTACGAAAACTCAACGCCCCCACACAAACATTAATGACAGAATCCATCAAGATAGTAAAAAGGCAAAAAACGGAAATGTATTGAATGAGAGACCGACGTTGGAACTCCCCCTCCCTTGGAAGGATGCAATCGAGAGGGAAAGCTGACATTAATGAAGTTAGGGCAAAAATTTAAACTTAAAACTGTTTCATGATTCATGGTTTTAATTATGAAGATGTGAAGTAAAGTATTTATTTTGTCCATGGATATCATAAAGCTATGAAAATATATTGAAAAAATGTATAAAAATTGTTATGTTGCATAATGCTACCGTTACCATACAATCTCTGGTTACCATAGTAATGATACAACTTCCATGTTAAGAACTTTTTGAAATTCATTCTATTGCTATTAGAACATTATCTGAAGATGGCTTGATAGCCGAAAACGTTTGTAATGTAAAAAACAAAAGTAAAACTTAACTGGTAAAAGTGCTGAATAGTCTATAAGGTCCATTTCTCTGAAATTTTTTTCAATCCAGGCTTAATTCTTGTTTGAAGCCTTGGATATAACAATTTTTAAAAAGTTGGCCTTCTTTATTTGATGCCTGCATTTTGAGATTTTAATCAAATGTTCATTTCAAAAGAAAATGCACCCAGACCTCGCTATACGGCTGCTCTTTATACGGCATTTCGCTATAATGGCTTTTTTTAATTATGGCACTTTTTCGATTTACAGCCCACAATGTTTTGTTATACAGCCAAAAACCATGTTGTACTGTTAGATAAAATGAAAAAAAAAATGAAAATAAGATTAAAAGATAACGCTAATAATAATAATAATAATAATAATAATAATAATAGCTCTATAATGGATCGAAGAACACTCATTGAACTTTATTTTATGTAATCAGTTAAACCAAAAAGTGAAATGAAATGATTTATACTTATAGTTAATGTTGCCAATTCCAGTTTACAAAAAATCATGAAGTACTGGAGCCAATAGTAAGAATATTATTATATCAAAAATAATTTTTAATTTTTTTCAATAAAGGCAATTATAAAGTCGCTAAATCACTGTATCAGCAATTTTAAATTATATATTTCGTCATAAAAAAAACATTAAAAATCACCAGATCTGGCAACAGTAACGCCACGCCATTCATAAAGGCAACATGTGCGGTGAAATCACCTAAAGGTGCCACAAAGTTTTGAAAAGCAGTCATTTCTCTGTATGAACTTAATAAATCAAAAACTTACATTGATTAATATTTATTAATTAAAAAACGTACACAAATCAGATTTTTCCACTTAAGTTGAATCTGATTATTTTAAATGGAGATCAAGTTTTTTATCATTGTATTTTCTTGTTTTTTGTCTAAATTTTGATGAAAATGAAATAATAAATGAACTATTATCAAATAATGTTGTTTATTTTAATAGATTTAACCAATATTTTAGTATTACCTGCGATATTTTTTTTAGTTTTAAATATGTTATTTTATAGTGATTTTGATGACAATAATCGAAATTCTGATTATTATAAACAAAGTTTTCATAATGCATTTTAACATAGATGATTCGGGACCATAAATTTTGATAACATTAAATGTTTTATAACAATATCCACGATTACAATAAGCACCCTTCTACTGTATAATTTATATGTTTATTTTTTTAATTTCTGTTTATTATTACTTGTTTTGTACTTTTATTTTTATGTAAGCATTTTTATAGGAAACAGAAAAAATAAAATGCTTTATGAACTAAAAATTATATTATTTAAAAAAAAATTGGAACAGATCCAATTGAATTTGTATCAAAATAATTGATTCATTATATGGCTTTTCTCTTTACTGCCAACTTTTTCGAAACATATCTAGGCCGTAAAGCGAGGTATAGGTGTACTTATATTTCATTGTGTCTCATATTATTTCCTTATGTTATATCCATGCTACAGCGATCTCATTTTATATTTTCTTATTTGTTGTAAATTGGTTTCTTAAATTAATAATAAAATCAGTTACAGTACTTTTTATAAAAATTACATTTTGTATTTTTTCTTTATTTTTTTACTAAATATACTATTGCATCTTGAAAATTAATGTAGTACAATATTATTTTATTCATGTTTAAATTATATTAATTACTAAACAACAGAGTAATTTATCTCTGTGCAGTGTCAAGTTTTAAGTAAATTTTTGTATAATCAAAAATAGAATTTTAAATTATACATAATGGAAATTAATCATACTTTACTTGCCTAATAGTATACAATTTAACATTGATGTCATTTGAAGTTTTATAAATATGAATTCATTTAAATAGCAAGTTTTTAATAAGAAAAAACTTAAGAAAATTGTTTTTAATTCTTAAAAATCAAATTATATTTTAATGCAAAGTAATTTGGTCATAAATGTTAGTACAAATGTCATTTTCAATTACAAGAATACCTTGCATAGCGCAGTTTTGAACAGTGATGGTTTTAGTCTACCGTAGTGTTTATTATTACCATTATTACATATATCAACATTGGCCGCACTGTTTGTCAACATCCCAAGCACCTCAGGTGACCGTTGAGAGCCATGTTTATGTAGTAGTTTTTCAATTGTCTCTCACATAGACACATTCTTTCCCCGCAGCATTTTATTATTTACGTTAATATTAGTATTTAATATTCTTTTATTATTTAAGTATGAGTGAAAAGAGACAAAACAAAGAAGACACTGTTGGAGTAACAAAAAATCAAAAATGATTGATATTAGAGAAGAAATATGAAATTATAAAATGTCATGAGAATGGTGCTTCATTTGCTAAAATAGCACTTGAGAATTAAATAAATGAGTCCTAATGTTTTCTACAACTTTTATATCAGTTTAAAATGAATTTCTTTGTTATTCAGTTAATAAAAATAAGTATTTTTTTCCATTTTTAAACATGTTTATTATCCTAAATCTTTGTAATAAACAAATTAAATTGAAACCCATTATAAACAGACCTTGAACAGTGCAGTTTTGCATAGCACGGACATTTCTTGGAACCAATTAACCGCACTATGCAAGTTATTCCTGTAATTACTAAAAAAAAAAATTTTTTGCTGAGTTATCAAAAATCTTTGAGGCCAAAATCATTTGCATAAACTTTAAATTTTTATGACTTAATTTAAAAAAATTTTTTAAATTAACTTGGTTGTCTAATTTTTTTTATCACTGATTTTTTTTAACTACATATATTTCCTGATTTATGCAAATAATTGGAACTGAAGGTTTTTTTGTAACTCAAATTTTGCATAGTTCAGAAAAATAATATTTTTACAAAAATTCTGAGGCAAAAATTACTAGAACTGGTAGATGATTATTATGATTACACAACATGATATTGGTGTAATCATAAAAATAACTTTAAAGAAACTGCTCTTAAAGGCTAATATCTCAGAAGTCAATTAAAGCAAGCACTTAGTAAGCAGACCATAAGCAAACACAACAAAATAAATTTAATATGAAACATTTTTGATCTTAATCGGTCCTCATCAGCATTACATGCATGCATAAGTCATCGAACAACTAACAAATACAGTTAAAAATGCCGTTCTAGAACAAAGAACATAATTCGTAATTTAAAAATACATACATTTTAAGTTACATTTTATTTGAGATTTTGTTAACTTAAAATGTATGTATTTTTAAATTACGAATTATGTTCTTTGTTCTAGAACAGCATTTTTAACTGTATTTGTTAGTTGTTCTATGACTTATGCATGCATGTAATGCTGATGAGGACCGATTAAGATCAAAAATGTTTCATATTAAATTTATTTTGTTGTGTTTGCTTATGGTCTGCTTACTAAGTGCTTGCTTTAATTGACTTCTGAGATATTAGCCTTTAAGAGCAGTTTCTTTAAAGTTATTTTTATGATTACACCAATATCATGTTAGGGTAGTATATTGTTCTCTTACTTTAAGAGAGATAATGCCATATGGAACAATATTATACTAGTAATATGATTCTTAAGATTAACATACAATATACATATATCCAAATATGTTGAATGTGTTGCCACATTCAACATATTTAGATTTATAAGTTATAAATGTAATAAAGATTTATATACTCCATACCTCAAAAAAAAAAAAATTTTCCAAAATGTTTTCTGTAAAGCTAGATTTATGGAAGTTGGTTGAAGTCAGGGAATACCTGCACATAATTATTTTTACTTCTCCATCAGAGTATTTTTCTATTTGATTTTTTTTCCCAAAAAGCTAAAATTACTGTATAAAAAAAATCATACTATGTAAATATCTTAAATAATAAATTACAATAATTTTGTTCTCAATTATTGCATTTATCCTAAATTACTTAAAATATTACAGACTAAAGCATTTTATGCTTTTTTCATCGAAGATGGTTTTTAAACTAACCAAAAGTACTACAAATAAAATTTTTTTATTGTAACCAACTGCGTAAAATGCTTCAGTTTGTAATATTTTAAATAATAAATTACATTAATTAATTATTAATTTATAAAAAATATTTTGATATGATTAACAAAAAATTATTAAAATTTAATATTTTATATTTTATATTTACAGTGTGATGATTATCATATATATACTTAACAATTTTAGCTTTTATGACTAAATTATCAGAATGAAATATAGTGAGATGGCAACTGATATTGCACGAGGTGGAATAGAAGCTTTGCACATTGCTGAGGTAATTTTCATTCATTTAGTTATTGATAAAATAAAACTTTTTAAATATATAATATAGTATATAAAATAATTCTAAACATAAATAATATACAGTGGAAATCATTTAATATAAAAATGGATAATATGAAAAATTTTTGTGGTCCCAACCAAAAAAAAAATCTTTATCATTTTAAATTAAATACTATTAATATAAAATGGATAATTCATAAACATCGATTAAACATAAAAATTATTTTGCTCCAAGAATTGAAATTCATTTTAAAATGAATTTAAACTAACAGCAATACAGAATTTTTCTTTGAATTGAACAAGTTACTAGACTTATCTCACTTCATCAAAAGAGAGTAATTAAAAGTAACTGCAGGTGCTAAAGTGCATTCAAATTTTGAAGCAAAATCTACAATAATTGTTGACAGATACAATTCTTTTGGGATATTGTTTTCAATCAATGACACCTTAACTTTAAAAAGTGGAAATAAAAGTACATAATCAAAATGCCATATGTCTTAAGATTAAAGCTGAAAAAGACTTCAGATCATTGATAAATTCAACTTTTCAGTAAGTGAAATTTATAAAAATTTCAGTATAGAAAATTCTATGCTAACAATGATAAATAAAAAATTGAAACATTATTATAAAAAATGAAATTATTACTGTGGATAATCCCTTTAATGGTAAGCAATGTGCATTGCTTCTTAGATGCTTATTTAAATGAAGAATTGTTTGAACAAATCAATAATCTCAACATAAATACAATTACAACAGTTGTTACAAATCACGCACACATTTTCAAAAGACAATGTGGAAGAAAACCAAACACCACACTACACACACACACATCTCTTTTACATGGATGACATTAAACTGTACATCTCAACATAAATACAATTACAACAGCTGTTACAAATCACGCACACATTTTCAAAAGATGGAGTTTGGCCTTGACAAATGCAAAACACTTCCCATAGAAAAGGGAGTCCTAAAGAAAGGAGGCTTCACTCTTGAAAATGGAGACACTATTGAATCCATGGAAGAGGGTGAGGGTGTACAAGTATTTGGGATTCCAGCAAGCCAGACTCACTGTACACAAACAGATTAAATAACATTCTCAAAACACATCTGAATGGAAGAAACACAGTGAAAGCCATCAACACATTTGCCATACCTATACTAACTTACTTCTTTGGAGTTATACAGTGGACACAGACAGAACTTGAATCACTCCAAAGAAAAACACGAACAACATTTACAATATACCAATACCATCACCCGAAATCTGCCATAGAAAGATCTACTCTCCCACGCACGGAAGGTGGACGTGGTCTCATTGACATCAGACATTTACACGACAGATATATATACAATGAACATCCCACATTTACACGACAGACAGATCTATAATCTGAGAGAGTTCCATACAACATACATCAAAACTACACAAAGCTATTGTCTTGGCAGATAGAAATATACCACCACTAAATCTTCAGAACAACACTCATATTACATAAAAACTTATTAACACTGCTTAAACTCAGGTTTGACTTTCTTAATTCAACAATCCATGCCATATAGACAATACTGCATATATACGAGCTTGAATCGTTGATTGGTGTTGCATGTGATTCCATTTCCGTTGAGACATTGCAAGACATGATGTCAAATTTCATTGTTCGTTTACGCCACCTCATTATTTCGAACGGTGAACACTTTGAAATAATTGTATTCTGATTGCAAAGACTGCTTCACTTTATTTTTTTAAGACTCCTTTCAGAGAGAGTTTTCAGCGCAGAGCGCCATCTGTTAACGATTTTCATAACTAAATTTTCTAAACTTTTGTACTCCATTTTTACAGTTTTGCTAATAAACGTACAGTTTACCGCATAATTCTATCGATCTTTGTTGTAGAGATATTTAATTTTTAAATCAGGGCTTATTCGCTGATCACCCTGTATATGCTATATAATAGATGACATGCTTGCAGCGCATAGTTTATAAAACAGCAGCTAGAACTGCTAGCAACAATAACCAATAAAAATAATAACGTCTAATTCAAACGTCAGCGAGAAGGCGCTGTATCAACTATTATTTGTTATAGGGCGTGCCGACGATATTTTTGCTGCAGTCTAATATGGTATAAAACAGGGTTACTCGGTGCTCTTAATGAATACCAGTAATTACAATACCTTACAATTGTGCTGTATTCGGCTGTGCCACTACTACTACTATAGGTGTCAGCATCGTATCTGGCACAGTTAAAAATGTGCGCATTAGTCATCCAATCAGCAAGAAGTAAATAGTGCTAAGCCCACTTCCAGTGAAAGGGGTGAGTGTGGGAAGCAAACTTTAGTTGAGAGATACCACGTAACCTATGTACCCACGTGTTATTTGTAGTTATGAAAACCTCAGAAATTTTGCTTGTAAACAATGTCTCGAGTAAAAAAGAAAGTTTTACGTACCCAAGGACAAGAGATTGTTAATAATGTATTAGAATTTTGTGAAAAAGAAGCGGAAACAGAATCGTTAACTATTCCTTTAAAGAAAACAATAGACCGTACCAGCGTCATAACTGGAGTTTCCAGGAGAAGTTTGTTTCGCTTGAAAGAAAAGTAAACGGATCAAATTATCAGGGGAACTTTTTCAATCTCCCACTAAACATCTTCATCTGCGTCCCATAACCGATCTGGACGATTTCGATATGTGCCTCGTAAGAAGAATAATTAATGGATTTCATCAGCTTAAATCGTTTCCAACAATTAAGGGAATTCTGTAAAAATTAAGAGAGGATATTCCATTTACTGGCAGTGAGAGAAGTTTAAGACGAATTGTTAAGAGATTAGGCTATAGATGGTGTAAATGTAAATCGAACCGCAAAATTTTAAAGGAAAAAAGTGACATTGTAAGCTGGCTTTTAAGATTTATAAGAAGTATTCGTTCAGTATAGGAATGAAGGAAGACCAATCGTTTACATGGACGAAACATGGCTAAAACAGCTGTCACACTGTGCAAAAAACTTGGTCACGTAAAAATGAGAGTTCTTCATCGAGTGAAAATACTCTAAGCATACCAGAAAACAAAGAGCCCCGATTAATTATATGTCACGCTGGAGGGAAAATGGACTTTATTGAAAATGGACTGCTGATATATAAGAGCAAGCAGAAATCAGGAGATCATCACGATGAAATGAATTGGCCAAATTTTAAAAAAGTACGTGAAGAACCATTTACTTCCAAATTTGCCAAATAATAGCGTATTTGTCATTGATAATGCTTCATATCATAATGTTTTGAGCATAAAACATCCGACATCCAATTCGCGTAAGCACGAGATGAAAGAGTGGCTTCGGAAAAATAATATATCATTTACAGATATAATGTTGAAAGACGAATTATATAGTTTAATTAAATTGCATAAACCTTTACATAAAAGATATAAATTAGATTTGAATTATTTGAACCAAACGGATTTACAGTTCTACGTTTGCCGCCGTATCATGAAGATTTAACCCTATCGAATTAATATGGGAACAAACGAAACAATTCGTTGCATCGAATAATGTGACTTTTAAGTTGGAAGATGTTAAAAACTTATTTGAAAAGAAAATCGCTGACATTAATATCACAGACAGGCAAGAAAGTTGTAATCACGTTATTCGTATAGAGGATGAATCAAAAGGTCAAATCAATCAAATATCGATGAAAACATTGAGAGACTTATAATTCGAGTTGATGCTGAGACCAGTACTTCGACGATGAAATTTCGTGTCTATCCGATGACTCCTTATAAATGTGTAAAGTTACAATTGTAAAATAAATATATTTCCTTGTGATTTCGTTTGATTTAATAAAATTTTTCAGAAATGACACTAATATTATTATTCAAACTCCTTAATTTAATTAATTAAAATAAAGTTAAATTCAACGTGTAATTATAGGTCATAAAAATCTTTTCATATAAACATTATTACATTTAGAATAAACTCCAAGTTTTCCCATTACCGTAAATACCTATCTCTCCTGATAGCACATTGACAGTTGCCAAGACATGATACGTCGTTCGCGCATTTCAGTGCCAGATACGATGCCGATACCTATAACAGAGATTTAATATTCCATTGTGTGCCTGAAAAATTCAGGATTAGGTACCAAATTTCCATAAAAAGTGGGAAAAAACTGAATAAACACATTTTGATGACAGAGATTATATAGGCGGAAATAAAGATAATACATAAATATAATATCATAAAATCATTACAAATAAAACGGATATTAAATTATGATTTTAATTTTAGCAATAAAAAAAGCAAAACTGAAGAAAGGAGTGTTACCTCATAAAATTATTCGGAAGATGTCAGCAAAATCATTTAAAAGTAGAAAACTACCAGCAATTAGGAAGCAATTCATAGCTGATATTGAGGACAGCGCCCGAAAGGGGCGCTAAAAAAAAAAAAAAAAAAAAATAAATGGAATGTGGGATGTAAAAGTTAAGAAAAAAAAAAAAAAAAAAAGAAACGAATGACGACGACGAAAAGAGGCGGGAGCGCGATGTTATTATATTTTCCTGGTGGAAGATGATTTAATTTTAAGATGTTTTTATTCATTTTGTTTTTTTAATTTAAATAAAACTAATTTTAATTCCACGAATATATACACACATATATATATATACGAGGGTTGGAACTTTAACAGTGGCAACACTGCTGTAGAGACGTGAGGCAACGGAACTAAGTTATGTCGTTTATACGACACGTAAATTACATAATTTGCTCTAAGGTAAGGTAGGTGACTCTCCCGTCCAACATCACGCGCATGCGCACTGACGAGAAAACCAGAGCCACAATCCGTGACCAGAGCGTCGTGTTAGCTGGCGGTCTAATGTAGTGTTGTCACGATGTTTTTGAAACAGCAACAATGGAGTTGGATAAAGATTTAAGTGCCAGAGGTCGTACAGCGCGACAGTGTAACCTTCTTTTCTTTTTATTATTAGGAGCTTGGAAACTCTGAATAGATGTTGAATTCTGCAGGATGTCTTGCTTCCTGTAACAAGGAGAATTCAATTCTGAATTCTCCTTGTTACAGGAAGTACAAATTCTTGTACTTCCTGTCTTTGAAGAGAATCACCAGCATCATCATCATTTATTTGAATTATTTGTACTGGTTGATTTGCTGAATTACAGATTGATATGTTTTCATTCTGAATTGGCCTAAATATAAAAATTTAAACATTAATAAAATTTGAATACTGTATATATGTTTTTATTATTTGTTTATATTTTGAAAAAATATATTATTATTTAATATGATGCTTGTCTAATAAAAATTTAATAAATTATTTTATTGTGTTATAATTTCTAATTTTTTCCTCACCTTTCTATAGCTTCACTATCATCATCATATATATTATAATGTGTAAATTCTCCAGGAATTATATTTAATAAATTTTGTGTAAAATATGATAAATCTTTTGGAGGTGGGCCCCCTCCTGTTTTCCTTATATCATCATTATAAATTCTATATTCTTTCTTAGCCTGTAATTTTATTTTTTTCCATAATTCCTTAATTTGTTTAAGATTTCTTTTCTCACCAAAGCTAAAAATAAATAAATATATTTTATAACTGAATTTTCACACATACTGAAAATATACTAAAGTTTAAATATTGTATTAACTATATTAGATTATTATCTATAATTCAACAAAAAAATTTCTTGATTATTTATCTATAAGAAATAGTAATGTTAATTTTACTATTTCTTATAAATAAGATATAGTAAAATTACAGATATTAGTATACATGACATTAAATTTAAATACAGTATTATTAAAAATTATAATGTGTGTATAAAATATGTAACTTACCAAGACTTAAAATTGCATTAAATTTTCTTCCACTTCTCATTTTTTATAGAATTAGCCGACAAATTGATTCGTTTATTTTCAATCACATCAATAGAATTTCGACATAATTCAAATAAGAAAATTTTTTCTTCTATGCTTCAGTTTTCCCAATTAATTTCCAATTTTCGATTTTTTTATAATAAATCCACGTGCTAGTCATGCAATCAGTAAAACACATTCACAGGATAGACAGATCAAGATTGCGCATGCCCACTACGTTTTCAAGAGGCCTATGGGTTTGAGATTAATGGTTTACGGAAACCGAGTTCAAAACTTCGATAAGAATAGGAAAAACAGTTTTAGTTTAAACTTAGTTTAACTGAAACTGGTTTAAACTGATGTTAAACAAAAGATGTCAGAATATGGCTGTAGAAAATTGAACAAATCGAAAGAATTCTAATTGATAAAGAAGGGAATATTCAAAAAGAAACATATTTCAAATGGGAAAGATTTTCAGAATCCATTGAAGAAAATCCTGATTGTTATCTTAATGGTTATAATTTAAGAAAAAGAAAAATTTAGGTACAACGCATGAACTGCCGGGCAATGCTGGGCACGATCGCAATAATCACATGGCCATTGTGATGCTGAGTAATGTGCTGTGTCTTATTTAGTTTAACAATTAAAACAATAAGGTAAACTTTATTTTCAGCATACATCTACATTCCTCATCCAGTTTTTACACACAGCCACTTATTTATAGAATTTTATAGCCAGTTATATGTTGCATTCTCTTGGGCGAAAAATTTTAATTATCAAAGTTTTAGGAAAAGATAAAACACAAAATCCTGTATATAAAGAGATTTTATTATAGCAAACTTTTATTAAAAAATCTAAAATGTTTATTATTATTTTACCTTATCATAAAAATAAATATTAAAAAATCAGCCGCAAAAATTTGCGGGTTTCAGCTAGTTCATAATGAATAGATTTATGAATAATAATAATTTATTATTATAAAAAAATTTAACTTACATCTTTCATGATATTAACAGTGTTACCAAGAACAAGCATACCAACAGGTGAAGCTTTTAAACTTGGTCTACTTCTAATGTTGTGACCAGAAGCACCACATTTTACCACATGATATACACCTGGCCCTGCAAATATATTGTTCTGAATATATTTTTAATTATCCAAAAAATATTGAAAAGATTATACAGACACTCCTCAAATTATAAACACTTGTACTTACAAATGTGAAATTTCATTTTCAAATTTCAGAAAATTTTAAAACTCCATGAATTTTAAACATCATGATAGAAGAATGCTCTAGCAACCAATATAATGCAAAATTACGGAGTTAATTAATATTATATGGCAATATTTCAAGATAATGATGATTATACCAAAATCATCACTTTAGAACTGGAACTTTTCATTCAAATCTGTGAAATAAGAAACTTCTAATTGATTCAATTGTAAAATATATTACAAAATTTAATATATAAAGTTATTTTAATATTTTTGGAGGCAAAATAACAGAAGTATCTGAATTATAACGAAAATTATCCCAAATTCCAAAAATTTTATGTATGAATTAAATTTATAATTCGAGGAGCACCTATATTTACAAGATATTTTTATTATAAATCAATGCATTTGCTATTTCAAAAATTCATTAATACTATTATAAATTATTTCAACTTTTTACATAGCTAAAATATTTGCTGTATATCTACAAAATATATCTATAATTATACATATATTCTTTATAATATCACTAAACCAAAACTTTGATAAAAATTAAATGTTAAAATTTGTAATAATAATTATTTCATCAGAAGTAAAATCCTTTAAATATAAAATAACTTTTTGCTTTTTATACAAATCATTAAACAAACTTCAATAACTCTTTAGATAAAACAATTTTTTAATGTGTAACGCATTTGATGATAAAACTTACCATCTTCAATTTCAGCATATATATAAACAACTGAAGCAGTATAATCAAAAATATTATTTACTAAAAGTCTGTTTTTTCTAAAGGACTATTGAAATTTAGTTAATAAAATTCTTTATTTTTATCATTTTTAACTTTGATATGTCATAAATACTAAATAAATGCAAGAACACAATAATAAACAATGACACAAATTACAATGAATACCATCAAGCCAATTTATGGATATACTTTCGTGATTAAAACTTTTCTGCCTACTTCCTATTTCATTGTATTTCCAAGGAGAAAGACTGATATAGGTGGCAAGAGACACCCTGCATATTGTATAATAATGATGATATATATATATAATTCAATACATGAAAGCTTTTCTCTACTATTTGAATTTTAGAGTAATTTATGGAAAAGTAAAATGATAACATTTAGTGTAAGAACATATTTTATTACAAAATATTTAGTATTCAAAACAAGACTAGCCTAATTGGCAGTACATGTTTAAATATAATGAAAAATTTATGTTTTTATATTAAGAAAATGATATTTCATTAATTTTGTGTTTGCTTAAGTGCTGCTTTCTTTGAAGAATTGTTCTGAAAAAAAAGGCGTGGATATGGATACAATTGATACATTATGTCCAAATCGGAATATTTTTTCATTGGAGATTTCTAAGTTGACCCCTTGTTGCCCTACTTCTGGTGGGTCCACAAAATTTTTACCATGATCATTTGATTTTCCAGATATACTTTGGTCATCAAAATTTTTCTATCTATTTCTTATCACATTTCTGAGAAAAAATGGTGATATGAGTGGTAAGATACACCCTGTATAAAAAGAATGATAATCTCTAGAATAAAAATACATTTTCTTATAATCTGAAGAATAATGTAACTATTATGGTTTTTTAACAAGATTATGAGAGTTAAATAGAATGAATTTAGTCAAATAGCTATTACTTATCATTTTTCTGAGAGCTATCTGAATCTCATAAAGCATTGCAGTAATAGGGATGATGTTTTATTTATGTATTTAATTGTTGTTTGTGATATTGAAGAAATTTCCATTCTTCAATTTCAATATTTTTGTGAGGAATCAAACATGATGACACCTTTTTTTATATTGCTGAATTGTTATAATGAATCAATTAAATTTCGAAATTTTTATCAAAATTAATAATATATGAAAATAAAGTTATTAAAAATTTTTGATGGGAAATTTCCACAAACTTTATTTATTATTATTAAAAATGTTTATTGCAGTAATAATATATGCACAATACACCATAATTATTTCATAATTTGAAATTAAAAATATAAAAATTCTAATTGATAAAGATTTTTAGTTGTCAATAGATGGTGAACAGTTTAGACAGAGACCAAGATCATATATTATGGAACATGAGATTAGCAAGTAGTCAAATAACATGGGAAACAACTGAATGTAAACAAAATAAACTGATTCAGTATTTTCATTTCTAAAAACTCTATTTTTATCATATTTCTTTTGTTATATTTTATTATGCTATAAGTTTATTTATAAAAATATAATGAAATATCTATGTCTATAAGATATAGATATTTAAAATTTTTTTATTTATAAAGGATAAACAGATAAACAATTATCTAAAAATTCATAGGAAATCAAAATGACTACATAATACAAAGATATGGAAAAGAAAAATTTTCATCAAAATTTAGACTAATAGTATTGATGATATAACCTTTATCAACTGTTCCATATTTGGATGTACAAAATTGACATCTTGATATACCATATGTGACAAACCATCAGAAAGTGTTAATTCAGTCTCATAGGCCTTGGGCTTTGAGAAATCACTATTAGTAAAATTTCATACACATATTAAATATCAATTAGTAAAATTTATTTCTAGACTGCGATAGAAAAGTTGAAAGGGGAACATTAACTTGTAGATTTAGTCTCATCATATTCTTATATTGCATTATTTTTTCCATATTTTTTTTAATTCATTATTATTTTGAAAACTTTTTAAATTCAATTCTTACAGTTGAGGAGTTTTATTAATTATAAATTTATTGATAATATAAATTTATAATATCAATAAATTATATCATTTCCATATTTTTAATTTCATATGCAACCTTATTGTTAAAAAAAAATCAAAACTTTTAATCAATGGATTATTCACTCAAATTCATTTAAATCAGTATTTTTCAAACTTTTTTAGAATGCATTCTTTGGTCAGGATTAAGGGTTTAATGTACCTTCACAATAAAATTAAAAATAATTTTTTTATAACTATCTGGCAAATAATTGAGGCAGTTTTTAATTTATTGAAAAAAGTATCTGTAATAAAAATATTTCAAATTTGACAAAGCTATTCAATGAATCTGACTTTTATTGTCTTAACATTATTACTTATTAAGAAATGTTTGAAATAAAAATCATTATTTTATTGTAAAAAGTCTGTAGAAAAGTTTTATATATTTTTCAGGAATTTGTCATAAAGAAGAAGAAATAAATCCAAAAACAAATTTTCTAATCAAAAGTTTTAATCATAATTCTGCTCAGGAATTTAAATAAAATGATTGAATGTTGTGTGAGGAAGTTAATGATCTGTCCTATTTTATTTTATACGCACTTTTATTATTTATCATTATTTTCTTATTATCTAACGTATTATATTTTATTTTAAGAGTTGACTTATGAGGAAGTTAACTTTGACCGGTCCTATTTTTATTTTATTATGCATTCTATTATTTATCGTTATTTTCCATTATTTTATTATGCACTCTATTATTTATTTATCGTTATTTTCCTATGTTTTTATTTTATTATGCACTCTATTATTTATCATTATTTTCCTATTATTTCTAACAATTATATTTTAGTTTAAAAGTTAACTTACTTCCACCTTCTCCATCATAAACGCACTCTATTATTTATTTATCGTTATTTTCCTATATGCTAACGTATATTTAGTTTAAAAGTTAACTTACTTCCCACGTTCTCCGCCTCCATCGTTAGCAATCACAAGTCTATTATTTATTTATCGTTATTTTCCTATATGCTAACGTATTATATAGTTAGTTACTTACTTCCCACGTTCTCCGCCTCCGTCGTTGGCAATCACGTGATACGTGATCGGATAACTTACTTCCACCTTCTCCGTCGTAGTTGGCAATCACGTGACACGGGATAGGAACCTTTACTTCCACCTTCTCCGTCGTAGTTGGCAATCACGTGATATGGAGTCGGAACCGTACTTCCACCTTCTCCGTCGTAGTTGGCAATCACATGATACGGAATCGGAACTGTCCTCCGGAAGAGCTGTCCCGGGTAATGACGTCATCATCTAATCTACGATCCCGGGTAATGAAGTTATCGTCTAATCTAACTAATATTACCACTGAACTGATATGAGAAAATAAGAAATGATCCGTATCGGTGTTTTGTTCGATATATAAATTAATTGTAAAGAGAATAAATTAATTGAAAGATGATGACATGAATGAATTACTCTGTAAGCTAATAACTTTGAACATGTTATGTATAAGTATGTAAATGAAGATACACGGGACTGTACGTCAATATATATATATATATTTGTAAATAATGTAATAAATATGATAGATATAAAAATATGATAAATGATAAATATATGATAGATTATAAGGCTGACATGAAACTACAACTAAGCCAATGAGTTGTATGATCTTATGAAAATTTTTAGCTTATTCATGAATATATATATAATATTTTTTGTTTATGTGTAAAAACCTCTTGTTATCACAGAGTGGCACTAAAAGGCATTATACAATATTTCAAATGTTACTTGTGAAATCCTGATAGGAAGATTTGAATTTCTAAAACTTTCATGCATATATGTTTGTATTTATAATTAAAATCAAATTTTTACAATGGAAAGTAATCAATACATATGTAATACTATATTATCATTAACACTTTGGCACCCAATGTTAACCGGCATCTATTCTATTCAGGACCAGTTTCGGACTGACGGTTTTTTAAAAGTCTTTCAAAAATTAGTGACTGGATAGGTTGATTTGAAATTTTTAGGGATAAAAGAAAAAATCATTTTCTATCCTGTTGAAAAAAATAATAAATTTTTTTTGACCGAAAATTGACTTTTTTATGAATTTTTGTAATATTTTACAATTTCTAATCTATCAGATTTAGATGATTCGTTGAATTATAAATGTTGATGATAATAAAATAAATAAATAATGTCTTTAACAAATACACAACTCAAATATCATCTAGAAAACATCAATCTCTTATTATAAACAAATCAATACAACAATATACTGCTAGGTGCAGATGCGACAGTTAGTGCTGGTTTGTTTATAACTTCGAAAATAAATAAATAAAACTTCCAAATTTTTGATCTAGATGGAACCACTGTATTGAGTATATAGGCAGTATTTGCCAGAATAGTGTATTTAAGAGCTGAGCATGTGTTAGATATGGGAATAACTTTACATTGATTTGAATTCCAATGCCTGCGTTTAAAACGGGTGTGGTCCATTTATGCAAATCACATCTCCATGTTTAAAACGGGCTTGATTGATATAATATACTGTATATATTGTACTTGTATATAAATTGAGAAATTTTGTAAATAAAATTTATAAAGGGGATTAGTTTGTGAGGAAGTTAACTTTGACCTGTCCTATTTTTATTTTATTATGTACTTTATTATTTAGCGTTATTTTCTTATTATCTTCGTCTTCGTCTCCATCGTTAGCAATCACGTGATATGGGATCGGAACCTGTCTTCCGGAAGAGCTATCCAGGGTAATGACGTCATCATCTAATCTAACTAATTTTCCACTGAACTGATATGTGAAAATAAGAATGATTCGTATCAGTGTTTTGTTCGATATATAAATTGATTGTAAGAGGATGACACAAATGAATTACTCTAAGCTAATAACTTTGAACTTGTTACGTATAAGTATGTAAATGAAGCAACACGAAACTGTACGTCACTCGAGCATAAAAGAACGACGCAATCGACAAGTTTCTTGAGGTGTTGTTTGATAATCAGAGTTGTTGAATCCAGACGTAAAATTGGCGAAGGTGACATTTGAGTTCTTGTAAAGATTGACAATTATTTGAAGTTTGTATCGGAGTTGGAGGTAGTAGAATTTTGTAGCATACTTACTAGTCATAGCTAATTCACTGTAAGTGCATATTCTAATGGATTTCTCCAAATTTTTATCATGCTGAGTTACAAAGTGATCAAGATTATGAAAGTTATTGTATGCTATTGTCCAACTTGGAAGTTGTTTGCAGAACAAAATTTCTTCTGCTACAGCAAGGATAGAATCAATATATTTAACAAATGCTAGCAACTGTGCTATATTGGTGCAATCTGAACTCTCATTCAGCTGCACAACAAAGTATTTTGTGGACTTCAGTTTACTGATGAGTTTCTCCTCTTATATATCTTGAATTTTAATAAAGTATGATGTTTGCATTAATTTGTACTATCTGCAATCTAATTAATAATTATATAACAAATAATTTAATCAAATTAATAATTTGTTTTATATAACTTTTCTAATATATGAGCACAATGTATTTCACAGATGTTTGTAAAATGATTTAACATAAATTAGGGCCAAAATTACCATTAATTTGAATAACATGAAAACTTATAATACATATCCAATCAAAAATGTTTTCCATTTTTAAATACATCCTAAAATGTACTTAATTATAAAACAAAAATGAAACTATCTCAATAATTAATAGCTTTTAAACTTTTTTTAACTTCAGATCAATCAGTTGGCTGAATTTGGACTCTCTCCACCTTATAGTATTGAGTCCTGTCCTTGTTATTAAAACACAATCTATAAAAATAGTTTTTATAACATTAGTCCTTAATAAAATTAATACAAAAATTTTAAAAGATTTCAATGAAAATTAAGTGAAATTTTACAATGTGAATTTTTTGCATGCTAATTAAAGCTTAATTTTCAATACTTCCCAGACATCAAAAAGTTAAGCATGCATGGGATGTTGTTGGTTGTTTTATAGCAAATTATTTTCTAAATATGTTACATTACAGTTTTTGTTTTTCAAACAATTAATAAGCATTTTATATTTTATAAAAAAAATCTCTATGAGTAAAAAAACAGGGTCCTAAACTGCAGGATTACCAATATTTCCCTTAAAAACAATCATGAAGAATGAAACTCTTACTGAAAAATGAGAAATTATTCACTTTAAACAAATTAAGTGAAAAACCCTCATGCAGGAAGATGATATTCTTTTGACAAATATTAATGCCAGAAACTATAGCTAGTTTATTAATAAAATAAGTTTAATATTTAAACTTACCTATTAATATCCAACTGTCTCAATACTGTTTGGAAATTTAAATTCTTTCTTTCTTCATTTTGTGATATACTGAAAGAGAAATAACTTTTAGAATAATCTGATGTTTTATTATGCATAAAATACAATTTTATACATTTACTTTTCATATATTTTATTTCTATAACTTATTCATTGATTATGATTTCTCTTTAAATTTATTGTTTTATTGTTATTTATTTATATATATTAGTATTCCCTAGTTTTTAAGTATATCAAAGTTAAATATATTCAAATTTATTAAAAATGTTTTAGCTATTTTTTATTTTTGAAACATATACAGGTATCCCTCAGTTCACAAATTTTCAATTTAATGAACTATATAAAGATATACTATTTTTTGTTTTGCAAAGAAACTTTTATCATCAATCAATTATCCATTGTAATTTTGTTTAAATCAATGATTTTATTTTTTGTATGTAATAATTTTATAATCTCCAATTCATATATCAACAAATTTTTCTTGAATATTGAATCCTCAAATTGTTTTTGTAAAACATTTTGTTATTTGGATGTTTATACCACTTCAATGATAGGAATAATACATTATTTTTTATCATTTCTTATTTCTTCTTTTTCACTAATCATATCAGATATATTTTCATTATTAAATTTACTATATAAGCCATTGATTTTAAGAAAATATTTGCTTCTGCTTTCACTAGAGGATCCAGTATCAAATCTGGCTTGGTATATACTAATAATAAGAATATCTATATGTTCTTATAGCATTTTTCAAAAGCATTTACAACTATATTAAATATTTAGTATAATTGCAAAAGATATTAATTTTTCAAGTTGCTTATTTGTTAATTGGGTTGGCTCAACCATGATGACTTTCCAAAGTTTTTCACTGTTTATTTTAACTTATTTAATTAAATTTGTCTTTGAATATATTAATTCCTGCTAATTGGCTAGTTGTAGTTAAATAATTGTAAAAGCTTTCATAAAACAATAATTGCACATTATTTCAGATGTGTAAATCTCTAATTAATAAATTTTTTATCCATATATAAATTTGAACAATGATAGTATTTTATCAATCTACTACAATATGCTAAATCTATCCAATATAATCCTTTGAGTGAGTGGATTATTTTGTGTCTGTTAGTTTTATTAAAATAATTTGCATAATAAAATCTATAATTAATTAATTTTTAATAGATAGAATTAAAAAAGTCAATAATAACTTCCATTAAATTGGCTTTATTTTTGGAAATAATTGCAAAATGAAGAATTTTGAGAATTATATAATTTAAGACAGTATTTGATAAAAACTTTATAATTTTTAATTAGTAAATAAAACTACAATGATTGGCATTAAATTCTATTTCATTAAATGCTATTAAACTAAATGTAATTAAAATGCCAAGTGATCTTTGAATTTAAAAGCTTAAATTCAAAATCAAATCGCAAAAAGTAGGCTAAACAGGAAATAACTATTGAATTATATTATAGTATACATGATATATTTATATTAATACTTTTGGAATGCTTTTTTATAAAAGTTAATGGCAGAGAGTTTCTAGCATTCAAGAAGAAATTGGAATTTTTTTCATTGAAATTAATAGGAAATGAATTTTCAGTTTGCAAATTTTCATATAATGACAATTTTTAAGATTCCAAGAAATCACAATAAACACAGAAACATTTTCAGTCTATTATGGCCCTCCTCAGCCGGTAATCTCAAGTGAGCGACTAAAGTTCTAACCAGTATTGGATGCAGGCCGTCCCATCTGGGGTGTTTCACAAATAACCATCAGTTTAAAGTGCTCGCATTGACATTTAAATGGGGTTGTTTACCAGGTATTACAGTTTGATGTTATATAAACACCATTTTGCTATCACGTTTGCAAGTTTCTAAAGCCTCTCAACAAGTTTCCAGTTATAAGTTATTACATTGTACTTATGTACGATATTTCGTCCTACTCCATCATAAATACCAAAAAGAACTAATTTGCGAAATGTTAACATAAATAAAGTAAATCAAATTAATACAGTTTGAGAGGCAAATTACAGGTTATTACATTTTACTTATGTACGAAATTTCGTCCTACTACATCATAAATACTAAAAAAAGAAATTAATCTGAGAAATGTTAACAAAAATAAAATTAAAAATAAATCAAATTAATACAGTTTGAGAGATAAAAATAATGTTGTGATTTCTTGTATTTTTAGAAGCAGCAGAACTCAGTTGTTTATAGTTTTAAGATTCCATTTATCTTTGTAAATCAAGGGATACTTAACTATATATATATATAAGTTATAAAGTTCATACAAATATTTCTTTGCAAATGACTATAGTCTATATACTGAGTTATCATCTAGAACAGCGCTTCTCAAACTATAGGTCGCGAAGCAATGAATTGCTATAAATCAGTGCTTCTCAAACTATGGGTTGCGACCCCCACTTCTCAAACTATGGGTCGTGATCCCAGGTCGCAAAGCGAAATGCTACTCAAACTATGGGTCGCGACCCTATTTGGGGTCGCGAAGCGAAATGCTGGATTTCACTTGGGTCGTGACCCATTTCGCTTCGCGGCCCAAAATGGGGTTTGCAAAAATTAAATTCAAACACTTGAATTTCAGTTTATATGTAATTTCACAATTGTCCAATATTTAACATATGACAACATATGAATTTTCAGTGTAGTTGGATGATTGTGTTCATCTTAATATGTGTGTAAATGATTTATGTACTTGTATGTTTTATTTCATATTTAATATCTGGGAAATGATTTATGTATTTGTATATTTTATTTCATATTTAATACCTGGGGTCACGAAAAATCTTGTAATAAAAAAATGGGGTCATGAATGAAAAAAGTTTGAGAAGTGCTGATCTAAAACAATGTTTTAAAACCAATAACAATGAACATGGAAATATCACTTAGTTCTTCCTATTTTAACAATACTAATTAGCAATTAACAGAAAATACATACAAAATAGAATAACCAGTCAGTACTCACAATAGAATTATTGTGTGTTAATTATCTATTTTGCAATGAGAATAATTTGTAGAATTCAGGGTCATCATGGAAACTGTTCAAAAGAAAATTTTAATTTAATTTGTCCAGAAATATAATATTTTCTCATAACCACAGAAACTAAAGAGGGAAATTAATATTCTGTTAGTCCACTTAATTTTTATTATACAGCTTCTATTGTCATGATATTTTTATGCATTTAAGCAGCCATCAATCATCTTATTCTGGTCATACTATACTTTTTAAATGTATATAATGTAATAAAAATATTTATATTTAAAAATCTGATAGCCAATTGATTTATTTTTATACAAATGTTTATTTAATTTAATATTAATTTAAAATATTTTAATTTTATTGAATTGCTTTCATTTATTTTATTATTGGGTTGTTCAGAAAATAATTTTGTTTTTCCCATGAGTGGCGTTAGTTGTAATTTTATCCACCAATTTCATTCTAAGAGATATTGTCATTATAAATTTTGACAGCTCACATTTCAAGGTATATTTATAAAATAATTTTTTTTTGATTCTGTGCAGTTGTTTTTTTTTGGTGTCATATCAAAATGGAAAATAAAAAGGAGCATTTTTGGCATATTTTGTTTTCTTATTACCTGTTCAAGCAAGAAAAAAATTATGTGAAATGTATGGAGATATGTTAATAGAACACCAGTGCCAAAACTGGTTTATAAAATTTCGTTTTGACAATTTTGATATTAAAGATGCACTGCATGTTGGAGAGTCAATTGAAGCTGATGATGATAAAATAAAAGCACTGGTTGAAGCAAATCACTGAATAACAACACAAAAAATTGCTACAAGATTGAATTTGTCAAATTCAACCATTCATGACTATTTCAAACAACTTGATTTTGTTTCAAAGTTCAATATTTGGGTTCCACATGTTCTCAAAGAAAGATTTGCTCCATTAATTGACATCTGTGGATTTTCTGCTCAACTATGAAGAAAATGATCCCTTTCTGAAGTGGATCATAACTGTTGATGAAAAATAGTCCCTTTCTGAAGCGGATCATAACTGTTGATGAAAAATGGATTGTTTATTCTGAAGTGGATCATAACTGGTGATGAAAAATGGATTGTTTACAACAATATTGAATGCAAGCAATCTACAGGGCAGAAGAGATGAACCAGCTCAAAGCATTCAGAACCCCGATATTCATCAAAAAAGTGATGCTCTTTGGTGGGATTTCAAGGAAATTTTTTTTGAGCCAGATAATTTCACAATTAATTTGGAAGCATACTGCCACCAGCTGGACAAACTGAGTAATTCCATCAAACAGAAAAGGCATACTGTTTCACCATGACCATGTCAGACTTTATACAAGTTTGATGACTTGCCAGAAGCTGTTACAGCTTCAGTGAGATGTGCTACCACACCCACCATGTTTGCCAGATCCAGCACCCTCTTATTATTTGTTCCAGTCTTTAAAGAATTCTTTAGATGGCAAAACATTTAGTTCAAATGAACATGTCAAAAATCACTCAGTTCAGTTTTTTGCAAGCAAAGAACAAAACTTCTATAAGCATGGAATCATGCTACAACCAGAAAGATGGCAAAATGTATTGGATCAAAATGCTCAATATATAATTAAATAAAATATTTATATACTATAAAATAATTGCCATTCATTTTCATGAAAAAAATGAAATTACTTTCCGAACAACCCCTTTATTATACTAGTTAGCTATTGACCACTACAAACCCAAATACATCAAAAAATAAACTTTTTTTCTTATCTGTCAAATTTTCAGATTTTGCTGATGAATCCTTGTATTGACCACTACAAACCCAAATACATCAAAAAATAAACTTTTTTTCTTATCTGTCAAATTTCAGATTTTGCTGTTGAATCCTTGTACACAACCATAACCTGTCATCCATAATAAAAATGAAAATATGATAAAGAAAGCATGTGTATTGGCTTTTACAGAAATAAGGCTACTTTGGCCCCTGGTGGACCAAAGTAGATAATAATCATGGATGGTAATAATTATAATTATTATCTTAAAATAAAAATAATTATAATTTCTGAAATAAATGAAATATTATTTAAATGCAATGTTTATGTAGCCTCGGCACACTGAATGCAAACTGAACCCTCGGGCCTGGAAACAGCCAATATTTTTTGATCAAAAAAGCCAGAAATCGAAGTCAAACAACAAAAAGAAGTATACAAACATAAATAGGAAGTAAACCACGATAATTTAAAACGAAATTTATAATGAGATTAGGATTTAGTTTTCTAAAAGACATGGATTAAAGATTTGAAGTGAGAGAGAATAATAATGGCAACACTCCCAGTCTGGTTAGAACATGTGCAGAATCATGGACTTCATGTGTTTATTCCTTTATTATATATGATGAATTACAAATATATTATAGATATAAATATTATCACATTTTAGTACAGTAGGTCTTCGACTTGCACCATTTCAGAGATATTCAGATGTGTCTTTTGTTTATCTTCCATAAAATGCTAATGAAAAATTCTTTATACAACTTAGATTTTTGCAAAAGTATAATTTATGGCCATAAATTTTCTTATCTATGATTAAAGTAGACACACAATTTACTTTTGACCATTCTGTTTATTAATGTGCCCATTTGTGTATATTGAATTTAAGCATTGTTGTACTTATACAGTTTTTGATTTATGCAAAATTTTTTGTATAATTTATTTTTTGTATAAATTTCAAGTTTTCATTTTTAATAGTTAGAGGTACTTACAATAAAATTAACTGGTGCTGGAGAAAAGTTAATATCTATTTTAAAAGACCAATTTGAACCATTAATATATCCCTTTGATTGTGATTCATCTTTTCAAAAGTTTTAATTCTGAAGGTGACTTCCAATTTTAAAATAAATTTTAACTATTAACCATAGATTATTATTAATAATAATTTTTTAAAACTCTCTTTCCACTTAGAGAATATTAAGGATTTAGGGAATACTGTACATGTACTGTGTTTCTGCTGAAAATTTCAATAATTCTTTAGAGGAAATCATAATGAAGTTAGTGATTTCATTTTATTAAGAATTTTATGTAGCATGTTGATAAATATTTTAGAGAATATATACATAAGCCAAATTAGTTTTAGTATTCTTATATTTTAAATACAGAAAGATTATTATAATGTATACAATATAAACAATTATATATTTATATATACAGTCAATTCTTGTTCTTCGCAATTCTGTATTTGCGTATTTGATTATTCGCGAAAATTTATTTGTAACCACAAAATCGATATTCATGGAGCTTTCACACTTATTCATGGACTCCTGTTGAGTGGTGAAAATATTATCATCAATGTAAACTTTCTCTCTCTCTAATAAAAGACGTTGTTTGTTACAAAATGTAGTCTCTGAATCAGTTTGCCAGGAAAGACTCATTACCTATCCTTGCTCACTCCATAGACCACAGATAAGCCAAAAGCCCGTTCATATCATCATCAGGTCCCACAGAAGAATGTGCCCCTATGCTTGAATGCAGCCTCAAATTTAGGTGCCTAACTTCCTGCGCATTTGCTCCTTATGCCAAGATTTTAGATATGAGGCAAAAAACGACACAGACAAGACTGACGCAGTCTTTCAACGCAGTTCAGAAAGACAATGTGTCAGTTGCCACATCACACATCTTGCAACATCAAACAATTATCCATCAAAAATAAGATTTTATTTACTACACAGTTAGTGCTTTAAAAAAATAAATAAAGATTACAGTAATTATAATATTGTATATAGTACTATACACTGCATATACTGTAATTATTTGTATGTAATACACATTAAATAAGGTGTCTGTAAACAGAAAAACACACATAAACCAAGGATGAAAATGCTGGGATGAAAGGTTTGCAGGAACTGAACTCTATATTTCCCATAGACACGATTCAGTATTTGCAAAGAATTTACAGAACATAACTACCACGAATAACAAAAATCGACTGTATATAAATTTTTCTTTTTCAGAAAGAAAATATCCCAAGTACAAATATTAATATTCTTTGGAAACAAAGTAGATAGGCAAATAAAATGAAAATAAATGACATTAATGCCATGAATAGTTTTGGTATATTATCAGAAAAAGTTCAATATTTAATTAGATTAAAAGAGTATGAAGAATCAGAACATGAAATAAAATTAAAATTGATGGAAGTACAAATAAATTTTTTCAATATAGCAAAGGAATTCAAAAATTTATGCTTCTTGATGAACATTAATTAATATCTATTAAAACTGATGAGAAAATTTATTTAAAGAGCATATTTACAGATTCTTATACGTATTTTTTCACAATTTATATAATTAAAATGAATTTTTTATTATAACTTAGCAAATAATTGATCTTTAAATATTTCAGTTGTATGATTCAATGTAAATTAAAAATCTCAGAATATGTATACAGGTAGGCCTCGATTGGTGCGAGTTCAATTAGTGCGACTTATAAAATTGATACCGTCTTTTCAGTTAATGTACAAAGTATATATATATATTAATTATGTTATGTAGTATTATATTTATTATGTAGTATTTTAAGAAAATTTAAAATAATTTAAAGTATTTAAAAGAAACCTAAATTTTCGCATGACTCATCGTGCCATCTGTTAATAAGAAATTCATTATTATTATTTTTTTAATGCTCTTAAATTTAATAGTACAAGATTTAAAATTTTAATAAGTTTTGTTTAATATTAAAACTAATTAAATCAAATTGTATATCATTATGGATGATTTCTTAAGACTATTTTGGTACGCAATAAAATTCGATATTTAATAATACAGTACAATATATATATTATTTAAAAAAATAAATGAAGTCGAACTAAATTTTTAAACGTTAAATTTATTAATTTCTCTAATTTTCTTTAAAATATTTATAATTAAAATCGTTCTGAATTTATTCCAAAGGGATTTTTCTGAAATATCGTCGAAAGGGATAAAATTCTACCGAAATTTCAGTAGGTAATTGATAAATAAATAAAAAATACAGTACTATAATGAATACGTGTAAATTTTGAATAAATTTATATTTAAATAAATAATAATTTGCTAATTAAAATGAAATTTCCTTATGATAATTTTTAATGTTTATTGATATTTTGGGATTTCAGCAGACGAACTTCGTTTGGTTTGTTTTCGTCAGTTCAATCACAGATTACCCAGATACGACAGTACAGCAAATTTTGCATTTTAATGACGTCACAAAACAGTGGCACCTCACAGTGAAAAGAAGTCGCAGTAATTTTACCAAGTCAATTATAATGGAGAGAAGCGCTGAATTTGATGAGGAGAAAAATGTTGATGTTAAAGATGAGGAAGAAAGTATCGAATTAGATGATCAGGAAAGGGAATTATTGAGAGTTAGGTACCGTAAACCTCGTGATGGCACCAAATGTGCTGATAAAGCTGCTGCTGTTAATTGTACTATGAATAAATAAATAAATATATATATTAATATAAAGACAAATTTATGGGAGGAAAAAATTAGCTTAAGATACGGAAGAGCGATTAGCCAAGGGAAATTTGTTTTGTACATTGTTTGCTTACACTAATAAATTGCATCAAAATTTTTTTACAAGTGTCATTTTTATTACATATACATACATGCATATATATGTATATATATGCATGCTGTATATATATTTATAAAACAAAACAAAAACAAAAATGGCCTGAGTCGTTTTAAAAGTGACATCTAGTAGATAAACTGTGCAGTATAGAACAATATTTTGTATTTTTTTTTCCTAATAATTTGATTATGAAGGTCATTATCCCAAACCATATTCACAGATTATCATCTGGCACTTTGAAAGAGACTTAGAAATAATAACAACAATTTGAATAAGTTTCCTAGTGATGTATCTACAGATGATATTAACTTTTGATAATTATTTACTAATTTTTTGACATTCCACATACACAAAAGTCATTCAAATACTTTTTCTCAATGTGATGTCCACAGACAACATATATAGTCAGAATCACAGGACTTTGGAGAGACTGTTTTTGTGCTGTGAGAAATTTCATTGGATAGTCTCTCTGAGTCCAATATTATCAATACAATCAGAAATATTTGTAGTAGAATAAGACATTGCTATACACCAAATGAGCATTCCCTTCCGAAATGGGATATGCCATGGAGGCAGTGGGGTACTGCACAACTAGAAAATAGGTTAAAGTCTTATAATGAAACGGAGATATTTGACCTTTGCGTGATCTCTGTCTGACATGAGGGACATGTCTGTTGTTGTGATGCGCACTGACTGCACAACACATAATGGCTACAGGGCATGATAGCCACATTGCGACCTTGTTCTTCGCATATCATGCATTTTGTTGCTGTCTGATGATATACAACCTATGAGAGAAATTTTAAACTGTTAGTCTCATTTGAACAAAAGGATAATAATGGATAATGCATACATATAATTTTAATATTTAAAAAAATTTTCTATAATGTCAATTGTTATTACAATGTTAATTTAAGATATTATTAAATAAAATAAATAAATAAATATATATGCACAATAAAAATAAAATTATATATAGTTTCAAATATTTCATTCTAATTAATAAAAACATATTGAATAAAAGTTTTTTTTTCTAAAGTAATTTATTTACTTAGCTTATTGGTATTTTAAAATGACTGAACTGTATAAAATTATAAAGCATGGCACTGAGATTAGATGGAATTATTTCCATTCACTTTCAAAAATTATTAGGGAAACACAGATGACAGTATCAATAGGAAGTCTCATTTTCTTTAATAAAAAAAGTAGACTAAAAATTACTATTTAACATCGAATATCGATGTTTCAAATATCAATATCCAATGTTTTATCTGTTTATATAATAGAATTGACATTTGTTAAGTAATATTATATAATATTTTTTATAAATGGAAATTTTAATAATTGATGATGATTTTATAGATTTGCATTAGGAAAACTGAACAATCCATCTTTCAATATGATTTAATAGCTAGGTTTGTCACATGAAACATTTTATCATTGTAATTTAATTAATATTCAAAGCACTTTCAGTTTCTTTTTTTATTTCAAATATTTATATCTTGTAATTCAGTAAGCATGCCTCTGAAAAGCTTTCTATGGCAAAATTTTGCTAAAAATAATTCTGCAATTTGCATATGAAATATGCAATAATTCTGTGCCTCTGAAAAGCTTTCTATGGCAAAATTTTGCTAAAAATAATTCTGCAATTTGCATATATTGTTCAAAAGAACTGAAAAAACTAGTGGTAATACCACAAATTTAAGGTATCATCTTGAAAACAAACATTCATAAGTTCTTGAAGTTCAGAAAGAATTGCAAAGGAAATAAAATGTTATCAAAGCATTATCATCACAACCTCTCTCAGCAAAACAAAAAAAAAATTTTTTGGTGTTAAGGAGCATTGAGAAGTTCAATTCAGGTGGATCAGCAGAAAATAAGGTAAATCAAATCTTATATTTATGGTGTGTAAAGACAAAGACAATAAGCCATTGAGAATTGTGCATCGTGAAAGTTTTTGACATTTTACAGATAGTTGGTGCAATTGGTATTACCGTAGGCGGGCAACTAAGTGGTTTTAAACCACCAAAAACAATAACACCTTTGTAAAAAATTCCTTCTCGACTAATGATTAAAAGACTAATTCTCAATAAATACATAAATACAGTATCCTTAGTCTAATAGCAACTCAAACAGAAATTTTGCTCATTGACACCTAATATATGGACAGATGTTCAGAATAGGAGTTACATTAGCTTGACTGTCCACTTTATAGATGAAAAAAATAAACTATGTAATGTAGCATTGGATGTTTTTATATTGGAGAAACAGCATACTAGTGAGTATCTAGCTAATAAATTAAAGCAGTTGATAAAATACTGGGAAACAGATGATTGTGCAATAACAATTGCATTGACATTGCACAAAAAAAAAATGTTTTCTAACATCGTTGTTACTTTTGATGGTTTTATCGATGTTAAACATTGAAAGAACATAAAACAGTACTAATTGCAGTAGAATAAAGATTTATTAATATAAGTTCCGCTAGCACTTTCGGTTAACAACCATCATCAGGCGGAGTTCTGATACAAAAACAAATAAAAAGAATGCTGGTCACTATGGCAACCTTTGAAATTCTATTAATACAAACTTTACCAAGTTCAAAAATAGAATAAGTTTAAAACGGGCTATGTGAGAAGTTTAACGTAAATTAAGACAACATAAAGTGTAAATATATAATAAAATATGAGTCCTTTTTATAACGGAGCGGGATAAAAGAAAACACACTGTAACGTCCTTGCAAGCCTTCGAATAGTGCGAGAAATTTGTGGAACCAATTATTCGCACTAACTGAGGCCTACCTGTATATGCACACTAATATTTAATTTAAAAAATATATTATTACAAGGATATAATTTCAAATATTAAAATAATTTATAATTTGTCTCGATGGATTACATATCAAACTAAAAAAAAATCTCCTCTTGGTCATCGATAACTCTATGAGCAGCCATTTTGTTTCATTAACCATAGAGCTTAAGTTAATTTATTATTTAACTTCTAGTTAAACCCTAACTATGCTTCCCCATGCAACAAAAAAATTTTAACTGTAACTTTAATAAGTAGTTATTTTTTAACTGACATTGGTGCAACCAGCCATAAATAAGGGAACTATTGTATATGAAAAATCTCGTTTTTTTTTATAAAATATTCATGGATATTGTAAATAATCTCTCTTCTTGATGATAAATTGATCTTCTATGCATTTCAATAATTTTTTTATTTAATATTTCATAAATTTTCAAATTTATATCAAAAAACCTAATGTAAACAAATCAAAAACAAAAATCATTTCCTAAAATACATAAATAGTTATAATATTCTTTGCTTTTATTGGAATCTTCAATGGTTCTCTCACACCACTCTCAATATCATACTTTCCAAAAAATAATAGGCTTGGTAGGAAAAATGTGGGAAAGGACTGGTAGCAATAAAATAATAAAAGAAACAACAATATAAGATTCACCATTAAAAGGTGTATGGCATACTCCTTTTAATGGTGGATCTTTGTTTATATTAGTATTTTCTCATTTTTTGACAAAAATACAATGAAAATGAAATAAAAAATCAACAATTAATAAAAAATATTGCCTATTTTAATAGAATTAAGCAAAATTTTAGTATTATTTATTTATTTTTTTCTTTTTTAATTTCAAGATTTTATAATTCATATTATATAAAATTAAATTTTACAAAAAAAATTTGAGTAATTAACTTTATTTCAACATATAATCAGAACAACCTAAATACAGTAATCTAGAATTTAGAGAAAGGGAGAAAAAAGTAAATTTAATCCAAAAAAATATTCAATTAAATATATTTTTCTGAAAATGATTTAAAATAAGAAATTTTAGCCAGAAAACATTATGGAACCATCACCAGAAACTCATTTTGATCCTTTTTTTGAAATCTCATATTTGAATACCATACAGTATTGCAGTTATGTTATTGCAACATAATAGCAATAGACTAATTAGGACCTGCAAAACTGAGTTGTAAAATTCTATTGTTTGTCCCTCTGGAATGCAGTAGTTACTGTGCTTGGCAAGGAATCATTTGTTGAGTTTAGATATTAAATTACTAGAATGATGATATTTCATGAAATGTTTACTCCATTTGCTCACAATATTTGACAGATTGTTATTTATACATATAAATAAAAATATAAATAAAACAATTACCAAACTAAACTATACCAGCTCCACAAATTTTTGGTTTAGGATTATTGTTAAGAAATTATTTTTTTAATTTTTGATATGTTAAAAAACCAACAGTCTCAATTTATTATATAAACTATGGGATATCTCTACTATATATGTATTTTATATCAATCAAAAGCTCTGTATTTTGAATTTATATATGCTTGAATATTTGATATATTATTTTAACAACAAAATCTCTATTAAAAAATACACTTTTTATATAAATATTTTATTTTCTTTATTTTCAAGTTAAATTTTAAAACTCATTTAAATTTGTAACATAAAACTATGATGCCCATATTTTGAGCAATAATTTAAATTAATAATTTGAATTTTATTACTTCTTTTTGCAATAATACTGCAATTTTATATACTGAAAGTTATTTACTTTTGCTAAATAATATATTTTATCTCTTCAAAGAAAAAATAATTATTATTGCTTTTAATTATTTACAAATGAATTTTTTTATATTTTATAATAATAAAATTACCTCTGATTAATATTTTCATTACTGGAATTATTGTTATTAGAAAAAGTTAATTTCAACTTTACTGCATCTGAAAGATTATTATTCATTTTATCATCTATTTCAGCTGTACTGCAAGATGACTTTATCTAAAACAAAATTAAATCAGAAATCAATTATTGTACAAATAATTATAAATAAAAGAATTTACAGTATTACTAAGTAAAAATATAAACAAATATTTATTTAATCTAGAATAGTATCTCTCAAATATAATCTGTAACAATTTATCAAGTGAGCTTCAGGTAGTTTGATGATTTTGGAAATAAAAGCAATGAAACAATTTATTCCCACATACTAAGCAGAAATAAACCTTTATTTCACAAAGAAACGTTTTTGACCATTCTCCATTGGTCTTCGTCAGCTGACAAAGACCAGTGGAGAATGGTCAAAAACGTTCCTTTGTGAAATAAAGGTTTATTTCTTATTTCTGCTTAGTGTTTGGTTTTTCCTCTTTATTCTGATTAGTTGCAGAATGTCTACGGCTTTATTCTCACATATTTAGAATAAAATAATAATTTTTAATTTTTTAAAAATTCTGTTACTTTTTAACTTTTTATATTATTAAAGCAATTTATATACAGTGGCATAATAATCAGAGGTGCATTCATGGACATCTGATTATTATACCACTGTATTCGTTCTATCTACTCTCATATCTACCCTTTGGCAAGTATAGGCCCAAGAGCCAAAGGGTCCATGAAGGGTTAAGGCTTCATATAAGAAATTATATTGAAAGTAAATATTAAATAAATTATAAAAGAACATGGTTATTAATACATGAAGAAAGTATATAAATGATAAATTTATACAAAATTTGTAAAACAAACAATAAATCCTATAGAAATAGCAACAAATTTAAATAAAAGTAAACAATAAGTCAAATAAGTAAGATAAATCATTTATTCAAAAACGTTTTCGACTATCCATATAGCCTCTCCTCAGTTGTAATACAGACCAGAGAAGCTTCTCTCCCCCTTCTCATCAGGCCAAAAGGGGGAGAGAAGCTTCTCTGGTCTGCATTACAACTGAGGCAGGCTATGTGAATAGCCGAAAAGGTTTTTTAATAAACGATTTATCTTACTTATTTGGCTTATTGTTTGCTTTTATTTAATATCTAAAGTAAGAAGTTTTTCAATATAACAACAAATTTTTTTTCTAATAAAAATAAAATTCTTTTTTAAGCAATACAATTGTCTTAATCTTTGTCTTCAGATATAAATATTAATAATTTGTTAATTTGTTCAGTTATAATGAAATTTTGATATTTTAATATTTTTTTCACTTTTTCATCACTTAATTTAATTTTGGAATTAAAAAATTTGGAAATTTATTTCTTCTATTGAATGTAACTGATATGATTTCAAAGTGCAATCTTTAGAAAAATCTAAGCATTTTTAGATGTAGTTAAATAAATGACAATTTCCTGAACAAAATAAATCATCATTCATTATAATCTGATGATATTTTGAAATAAAATATCTATCTAAAATTATAGAAATGTTTAAATTTCAATCAAAAATCTTATTTTTCATAATTAATTCTGATAATGATGTTTTCTCTAATATGAACAATCACAGAGAATTATGTCAAGTTTGGTGGTTGTAGTTTCTACTGTTTATGAGATTACTTAACACAAATATACAAATAAATAATCAAAAATATATGAGTATCAGATGTTAAAATGACCATTTAAATGCTGTTCTGATTTTTCTATGTTTATATCCATTTTCATAATACCTGCTTATACTCAAATTAAATCTTAGGAATAAAAGCACTATAAAGCAGTGGAGAATAAATTCACAACAATTTATTTAGTTAAGAACAAACGTTTTCGGCCTTGATTACGGCCATCCTCAGGTTCATATGCTTAGGTGCATACAGAGTTCAAGAACATGAGAGATTTTTCTAAATTCTAAAAGTTTTGAATATAACTTTTAGAATTTAGAAAAATCTCATGTTCTTGAACTCGGTATGCACCTAAGCATATGAACCTGAGGATGGCCGTAATCAAGGCCGAAAACGTTTGTTCTTAACTAAATAAATTGTTGTGAATTTATTCTCCACTGCTTTATAGTGCTTTTATTGCCTAAGATTTTCTATGTTTTGAAGTTATTTTTTAATATTTGATTCAGAATGCTTGTCTGAACTTTATTATTAATATATTATTAAAAATGAAAGAAAACTGATAAATATAAGTCTATCCTAATCATTTCTGATAGCAAAAATAAAAAATTTTTGCATATAAATTCAAAATCATATTCTAATATATCTTTTCTGTAACTTATTTTGCTGTAATTGGTTACTTTGTATAGTTTAGACTAGGATTGGACAAATTGCAGCCCTCGGAACTACTTAATGCTGTCCTTGTAATTAATAACCACAATGCCAAAAATTTTATCAATAAATAAAATGAATACAAAAAACTATCAAATCTATTCCATATCTCAGCAATAAAGTTTATGTAATTTCTAGAAAAGTAATAAAATAATTCATATGGTAAACTCTAGATGTCATTACAGTGCCATATTTCTTATAAAAAATAGATTCGATTAACTGTTATCCAGAGTAAACGTCATTTCATAAGAAATCAGTTGCAAAATACATTCAAAATCAAATAAAATCGATTTGTCGGACAATCAATTTGATATCTTTTGTAATTTCACAGTGTTTGTATTTAATATGAACTTTGATTATGATGTATAAATGCCAAGTAAAGATAATTCTCTATGTGATGACTTGGGATAATATTGAAACAACTTATCACAAAAATCATATCAAAGCTGTCGATTTGCTCCTAAACATAGAAGCGTGAATTCAGACTTGTATCCTCAAGAAAACTGGAAAGCATCTCCATTGAAAAGAAACTCAGATTTGGTCAGGAGGATATGGAAGATGACATTGAAAATGTACTGAAACAGTTAGAAATAATCAAAGTTAAAAGTAAATGAGTGCTAAGATGCTGTTATAAAAGTGAAATAATAGTAACTCTATAATTAAATTATTAATTAAAACAACAAAAAGGTGGGAAATTTCATATTTATCAACTTCATTTGAGAATTATGTAAAATTGGTGGTAAAAGTAAGAAATGTATCAAACTTATCAAGATGATTGGTGATTATGCATAATAACTTGCGATTATACATAATCACCAATTAATCACATTTACATAACATATATTTATTAAAAAAGCTTTCTATATAGACAAAGTCTCACTGCCAGATGCAATGCAATGTGGAAACTCTCAGCAGTCAATTCAGAAAACAAAATCTTTTTTGAAAACAAAATCTGCTCTAAACTCTTAAAACTACATGCATTCTAATATTTTGTTCTGTTCTACAGTGTTTGTTTAAAAAAAAGTGTGTGTATACTGAAGAAGGTATCTTAGAAAGGCCAAAAACGTTTTAATAATAAAAATATTTCCTGTTATAAAAGCATTTTGTATGTCAAAAAAAAGTCAATCAAGAATCCTGAAAATTAAAGTCAATAGCATGCCACACTCGATCATTTTGGATTGAAGTAAATTTTTACCACAGATATTTTATTTTAAAAATATGATAGAATTTAAATGCATGTATCTTCTAAAAATTATAAAACACACACGGAAAACATATTTATAAATATAAAATTAATGCAGAATACAAAAACAATGATTATTATGGATGGAAAATATGAACAATAGTCATTTAAGAAAAAAATTAACAAGTGATGAAAAAATCTTTTCATTAATCAAGGATAGATAATAAGAAATATTTTATAATTAAACATTACCTGTTCATTTATATGAATGGGTAAATTCTTTCAGGGATCCATAGTGATCATTGGAGAATCACTGGAAAAAACTTTTCTGAAAACAAGGAATAGATGGTGGCCATTATTAGATTACTGTGCCACCTGTAGAATTTGTTTTTTTTTTTATAGAAACTACAATTTTAATTTTTTCCTTAATTTTTAAATTCTTAATAATCATTGTTGTGATGATAATGTCATCATGCCATAATAACAGATGATGCTACACATTATTATACCATTATTACATCATGATTTATTAATGTTTTGTGACATCATCATGACATCTCTACTGACTAAATTAATGTTAAAATTGGACACACAAAACCAATGGATTCCAATAGATTTTGCTATGATAATGATGTCACAGTTTTGATGTAATGTCATCATTATGTAACAATGGATATCATCAAAAAACACTAATAAATCATCATAATAGGTATCAACAGTGTTACAAAATCAGTTAAGCCATATGTTATCCCTATATTACTAAAACTTAGTGCCATATATTGACAATAATATAAACTACATTTTTAATTTTTATTCCTTAATTTTGAAATAATTAATGACGACAAAAAAATGTTGACTGTCACAGAAATCTGAAGATTAGATCTTTCTAACAATACCCTATTTATAGGAGTGGGCATTACAGAAAGAAATTCCGGGATCAAAGCAACTGTGCAAGAAGTGGGCATAACAGAAAGAAATTCCAGGAACTGTCCATAAGAAAGCCGTGATGGAAAGGATCCAGAAGTCGAAGAAGCATTAGATCAATGATTTTCTATAATTAGCAAGGAGTGGGCATTACAGAAAGAAATTCCAGAAACATCGAAAAGAAAGCAAAATCTACCATAGCGCGTCTCCTACAACAATAAAATCAACTGCGTGAGGATGGGCATTACAGAAAAAAATTCCAGGAACATTCAAAAGAAAGTGTGATGAATTACAGAAAGAAATTCTGGGAACATCCAAAAGAAAGCGTGATGGAAAAGAGAAAGAAATTCCAGGAACATCCAAAAGAAAACGTGATGGAAAGGATCTATTCCGGGAACATCCAAAAGAAAGCGTGATGGAAAGGATCCAGAAGTCACAAGAAAATCAACTACGTGAGAAGTGGGCATTACAGAAAGAAATTCTAACAAGAAAATCAACTGTGTGAGGAGTGGGCATTACAGAAAGAAATTCCAGAAGATCAAAGCAACTGTGCAAGAAGTGGGCATAACAGAAAGAAATTCCAGGAACTGTCCATAAGAAAGCCGTGATGGAAAGGATCCAGAAGTCGAAGAAGCATTAGATCAATGATTTTCTATAATTAGCAAGCGTGATGGAAAGGATCCAGAAGTCGAAGAAGCATTAGATCAATAGTTTTCTATAGTTAATGGGCCATATTTTAATAAAGCATTAAAATAGGTATCTAATTATTATTTTTTAATCTACTTATTTACCTATGAATTATATATTTTTTGCAATTGAATCAATACATTGGTTCAACTACAAAAAAGATATCCACACTTCAGGCTAGTTAGCCAGTCACAATTCACTATTAATATATACAATTCAATATATAATTGTAATATACAGTGGATTCCGCTTAATTGGGACATTTTAGTACTAAGCCATTTGAATTATATACAGTGGATTCTGCTTAATTGGGACATGTTGGGACTAAGCTATTTTGATACAGTGGATTCCGCTTAATTGGGACACATCGGGCCAAGCCATTTTGTTTCAAGCTAAGTGGCTGTCCCCCTACACGACGCTCTTCCGATCTCCATTTTGGCCCAATTAAGCGGCTGCCCCGGCAACATTAAGTAACCTAAGAATCCTTCTCTACAGATCAGGACACGTTGGGACTAAGCCATTTTGGTCCAGCTGTCATCATTAAACAAAGTAATAATAAATTCTAAAATAAAATATATAATTCGTAGATAAATAAATAAGTAGGTTAAAAAATAATAATTAGATACCTATTTTAATGCTTTATTAAAATATGTATCTAATTATTAGGTTTTTAACAATCTCCTCTGATTCGTCTTCAACACTTGGCTGCTGATATTCACATCTCAGCTAACTATAGAAATCCATTGATCTAATGCTTCTTCGACTTCTGGATCTACTATAGAAATCCATTGATCTAATGCTTCTTCGACTTCTGAATCCTTTGCATCACGAAATCCACATTGATTCTAATGCTTCTTCGACTTCTGAATCCTTTCCATCACGCTTTCTTTTGACTAATGCGCTTCTTTGACTTCTGGATCCTTTCCATCATGCTTTCTTTTGGATATTCCCGGAATTTTTTTCTGTAATGCCCACTCCTTGCAGTTGATTTTCTTGTTGTAGGAGACACGCTACGGTAGATTTTATTTCGGCGAATCTACAATGGCACTTTTGATTTTGGTACACCAGTTATATCAGCGAGTCTACGATAGCTTTATTTTAAATAGTGCTTTTTTAATTTTATCCAGCCCAGCAATTTTACTTGAAAGTGTAAAATCATTTCTTGGCATCTTGGCAAATATTCAGGAATCTACGATAGCTTGTATTAAATGGCTGGCTTCTAATTTTATTCAGCAATGAATCGATGGCTTGTATTAAAAGGCTGGCTTTTAATTTTATCCAGCAAAGCAGTTTTTGAGTTTGGTTTATTTCAACGAGTCTACGGTGGCTTTTAATTTTATCCAGCAAAGCAATTTTATTCAAGAATAAATGGCTGGCTTTTAATTTTATCCAGCAAAGCAATTTTACCTGAAAGTGCAAAATCATTTTGCATCTTGGCAAAGATTTAAAAATTTTAAATAAAATCGACACTGTAAAATGAATATTGCTAGGTACAGTAACGGTAGACTCTTAAGCAGACGCACATTTGCCAGATTCATGACAATAGATAATTGATTCTCATCATGCTAGTGTTGCCAAATACAGTATTGTTATGCATTATTTATCAACAATGATATTTACTTATAATTTTACTAAAGAATGGATGTTTATATTAGTGCGACGACAGTGTGTCTATTTACTTATAATTTTATTAAAGAATGGATGTTTATATTAGTGCGGCAACAGTGTGTCAATAATGTGTTTGTAATAGGATGCAAAAAAACGACTCGTTCCATTGTGTTTGTCTGTATTGTCTTGTAGAAAGATATACCTGAAAAATTACTACTACACAATAAAATGTTGTTATAATTTTTATATAAGGATTTTTTTAAGAAAGTACACAAGTATTAGTGTTTATAATGTTGCCATTCTTTCGAAAAATCCCTAAAATATATCAAAACTTGAAAATTACTTTTCTGCTATTGTCCCAATTAAGTTAAATTATGTATTAGTTTATTAGTTTGGTTTCCGTTCTTTGAGATTTGGCGCAATTATGCGTTGCCCCAGTTAAGCGGAATCCACTGTATTAATAATAATATTATGTATTAGTTTATTAGTTTGGTTTCCATTCTTTGAGATTTGGCCTGGTGGTCCAATTAAGCAGAATCGACTGTTTTTATTAGTTTATTAGTTTGGTTTCCGTTCTTTGAGATTTGGCCCAATTACTCTGCTGTCCCAATTAAGTGGAATCCACTGTATATTGTAATGTTTCCTAATCATATATCTATACACTTCCATATAAATTCCAATTCTTTTTAGTTGGACTGGTTGATCTACATATCTCCCACATAATATATTAGTTCAATGGGTAATTGAGGTCCAATATATGTCATTTCAATGTCATATTTTTTTAAGAACATAATTATAACATATATCTAATATATGTTATAATTATGTTTTTATACTATATATATGTATATATGTATATATGTTTTTACTATATATGTATATATGTTTTTATACTATTTTAGTATATAAAAAATAGCTAATATAATATATCACAAAAAAATCAACTCAAAGGATTACATGAAAATTTTAATCAATAAAAATGTTTTTGATCTATCATTTTATGAATGATTTAATGACAGATTTAAAAACATTTTTTGAATAAAATTTATCATTTAATTGTTTTAAGAAATGATTTTTTGTGATATTCTAAACAAATGGATTTTAATAAAGCTAGTATAGTTATGAAAATATAATATTACCTTTACTGATGATGCTGTTTTTCTGAGTTTTACACTCCTTAGTTCTTCAAGAGTAACTGCATGTAATTTTATAAATTTTAAATCTTTTCTCTCTCCTTTTTCTTCAAGTTTTTTCTTTATAATTGGAGTTGAAGCAAAAGGAGTTAATTTAAGTGAAGGTGGTGGTGGTGGTGGTGGTGGTGGTGGTGGTGGAGGAGGAAGAGGTGGTGGTGGTGGTGGTACTATTTGAATACCCAATGATGATGAACCATGATAGTGATTGCAACATTGCTGCATAGCAACTGTTACATTATTGTTAATATGCTGCAATGATTCTTGCTGAATTTTTTCAATTGTTATTTCCAAATGGGATATCCTTTTCTTCATATCATTTATTTCTTTTTCTAATGAATCATTTATAGTCAGTTTTACTCTAAGAGGAATTGATATAACAAACTACAGGAAAAATAAAATTTATAGATATCATTAATTTAAATAAATACTTTTTGATTTTCTATAATTAAAAATAATTTTTTCATAATTTTAATAAATTTTTAATTATAAAATGTAATCTGCTTAAATACATCTATTTTCAATATTTAGTGAGTCATGAAATTTAAATAATTTAACATTTATATCTAAAAATTACTCCACAAAATTAGTAGCAAAATATGATTTTTAATTATATTGCTAAGGAATGTTTTCAGTTAAAAAAAAAATCTATATTTACAAAATACTGAATGTTAACAAACAAATTTAAAATATTTTAAAAAATGCTTTGTAGAAAGATGTTTTGAGTACATATTGATAGAAAAAATTATAAATGTCAGATGTAGAATATATGTAAAATCTTTTGAAATAAATATAACATTATTTATAGTCAAAAGAAGTGACTATTCAGTTGACAAATTAATTGCTCTTAGTAGACTTAACTTCAATATGCTCCTACCATCAGATTTTAATTATTATACAGGGTGTTTCTAAAGTCCACCAACAAACTTCCAGGGCAGGTTCTACTTATGAAAATAAATAAAAAATGTCCTATGAACACAGTATCAGAAATGCATATTTTTCGAGATAAACCGGTTTTTCACCCGAAAATCATAGAATGTATTAATCCGCACATAATACGTATCAACGTCCTTTATAACATTTGAAAATACTTCCAACAACAATTCAATTAACTTTTTATTAATTGCAAACAAAATGACCTTATTTTTTACATACAGTATTTTAGTAAAACTGAACAATAATAACAAAGCTGCAGGAGGGCATCATAGTAAATGGTCGAAATGCCCTCTGTCAGACTCGATACAGGCTTGTAAACGTTTTGAAAATGAGAGCCTAACTCTTTGACAAATCCCGGGCATGTTCTTGATGTCTGTAAACCCATTCGTAATTCTTTCTTGGAGTTCATCGGGCGTAGACACTTCGGAATGATACACTAGGCCTTTGAGATGTCCCCAAAGATAAAAGTCCAATGGATTTAAATCAGGGGATCTCGCAGGCCATGCGACAGGACCACCTCTGCCAATCTATTGATTATGGAAACGGTCATTCAGGTATGTATGTACTTCACGATGGAAATGGGCTGCAGCTCCATCATGCATGAATCATATTAAACGTCTCGTTTCAAAGTTGATGTTATCCAACATCTCACATAGGTTGTGTTGCAAAAAGTCAAGATACACATCACCGCTTAACTGGGAAGGTAGGAAGTATGGTCCCAAAATTCTGTCGCCAACGATACTGGCCCGCACATTGACCGAAAATTGATGTTGGTGTCTTGCTATGAAGGTGCCATGTGGGTTTCCAACTGCCCACAGATGCGAATTATGAAAGTTAAAGATCCCATTTCTGACAAAGGTAGATTCATCACTGAATAAAATGTTAGCTGAGAAATTTGGGTTTACAATTTCTTTTTGAAGACACCAGCGGCAGACTGCATTCTTAAGGGCATATCATCAGTGCATAAACCCTGGATACATTGGAGATGGTAGGGATACAGCAAGTTATCATGTAATACCTTCCAAACCATTGTAGGAGCTACATTTTTGCTTCTGGCTAGTGTCCTAATGCTTACTCTTGGATTGGTAGCCACCGTATCAAGAATCCGTCCCTCCAGTTCAGGTGTTCTAGAAGTTCTGGGTCTTCCGATTTCTCTTTGCACTCCTAATGTGCCACATTCTCTTAGACGTCTGTTAATGGCGTCAAATGTAGTGTGATGAGGCATTCTGTGCCCTGGATACCGTTCTTGATACAGGCGACATGCTTCACGCCTGTTTCCCTGGACAAGCCCATACATTAAATGCATGTAAGTCATTTCCAAACACGTAAACGATTCCATTATGGATTTCCCCTGCTTAAATGGTAACAAAATTAAAATTTTGATGTTATTTGCTATAATTTTTTGAAATGGTGCGTCACTTGAATGTTTTCGGCTTCTTCAAATTTCGTTAAAACTCTTGCAGTGGCAGTGACTATTCCATGACAGATAGATTGTAAATCACGCAAAATTTACATTCTAGGTAAAACATCCCATCTCTAAAGATAACTTTTCAGAATAAATAATCTTTCATAATAATAATACGTTAATTGTCTTGAGAAGTATTTTGATAATATGATTTCAGTTACTTATGATTATTTAATACAGCGGAGTATACTAAATAGTTTCGTTTTAGAATAGCTAATAATCCATTAAATATGCATTTCCGAACACTATGTTCATAGGACATTTTTTTTTATTTTCATGAGTAGAACCTGTCCTGGAAGTTTGTCAGTGGACTTTAGAAACACCCTGTATTTATTACAATAATATATAAAAGTAATAAAAAGAATATACATTTAGTAATTGGTCTTCCTTTTTTTGGTTTTTTTTAACAAAAATCAAAAAAAGCAAATATTTCTTATCCTTGAAGGAAACTACTTATAATAGTCTACTTATCAAACACTCATCTATTAAAGGATGACAACAAATTAATATGATGTCAGCCAAGTTGCAGCATCATTGGATGTACAATATCAGTGTGATATAACAATAGATGACATCATGAAAATTTCTGAATGTAATGCCATATTCAGACATTTTCACATTAAACATCACTAATATGTATGAAGGCAATGCAATGATAATGTACTCATGGATAAGAATTCATAAATGCAAGTATGAACAATTATTTTTCATATAAAAAGGAAAACTGATGAATGGTGATATAAGTAAACTATTTATAACAGTCTATTAATCTACATTCATCCATTTCAACTTAAATTAATTATATTCTGTTCTAATTTTATTATTCTTATTAAAATTTATTCCACAAATTATGAAAACAAAAATTTATTGAGAATTAAATGTAGCATATAATTAACATTCTAATTTAAAATAAACTTTTGCATTACCTCTAAAATATATATTGGACATCTTAGAAAGAAAATAAATCCACATTTCAAATATTGCCAATAGTCTTTATTAACAACACTTAATTCTTGAGAATTATGTCCTATTTGAGATTTCTCATCTTTTAATATCCTAAAAAATAAATGTAATTATTAATTATATTTTCCCAATATCTTAGATTATTAAATTCATGGATCTTAAATACAGTATTTCCTACTGATATTTCTTATAATCTATTAGTTTTTTCTTCTTGATAACTTTTCTATTACAGTCAAACCCCAATAAGATGCCCCCTGTTAAGCCGCCACCCTCATTACCGCCAAGAAATTTGGTGGAATGGATCTTCCCTATGTTAATGGAATAGGCAAATCCTAATAAGATGCCATTTGCCATCTGACAGTAGAAATGTTTGAACCAAATATTCCTTTTGGTATTGTATTTGTCCTTGTTAATCTGCCAGGGGTATGTAAAGTGACTTACATCCCAAAGTTCATCAGTACTGTATATTATCCCAAAGCTCTCTGGATTCATTTGTAACCAGTGGGTGGGAGAGATGGAGTTAACAGTTAATCATGTGTCTCTTTAAGCCTGTTTCACATCTTGTTTGTAGGAACCAGATTGTTTCCATCATTTATTACATACCGAGCAAATAAGAATACTGTACTGTAGGCTGTGTATATTGTGTTTTACAAATCCGTAGAGGATCAGAACTTCTATTCTGATCCTCTACGAAAGGATCCTCTGTATGAGGATCAGAACAGTCCTGCTATTCTTATCCTCTACAAAAATAGAGGATCAGAATAGCAGGACATGTTACATATACTATACTATAAGTATATAGTTTTTTAAAAATGGTAAGTTTGGATGCTAAATATAAATATACTGTATTTTATTAAATTTAATAAATTCAGAGTTCATTTTCATCTCTATACTACATGTGTTTCTGATAAACCGCCAACCCCGATTAGCAGCCAAAATCATTCCCAAATGGATAGTGGCATCTTATTGGGGTTTGACTGTATATACATTTGCATTAAATAATAATCATTAAAAAACTGATTTCCTATAAAATTGCACCTAATATTTCCAAGAAAAGAATATTATAATTAATTAATTCTTAAACTGAATAATACAATCCCTTAATTTTAATATATCAATATTTTAAAATTAACATTTTTTAATTCTTTTAAATAAGAATTACATTTCATTATAGTTTAATATAAAATCCATTAATTCTTTTTTTTTTTACAATGCCTACTACATAAATGTTTTGCTAAATATTTTTTATGAAAGAATTTCATATGAAAGTGCTATTTTTAATGTTATATAATTATAATAATCAAAATATTTAGTACAGCTTTCAAAACGATTTTATTTTTTATTGATATTTTAAAGTTTCCAATAATTTAAGTTATCTTAAAAATTAAGATTATTTAACTTACACATTTTGCAAAAGAAATGCATGTTTTTTATTTTTACATATACATATATCAGTAGTTGTCCTAATGAATATCTGCATCTCAAAATATAGTACTTGTCCTAGAGAATTTGTGCATATAAAATTTACATAAACTACTATGCAATTATGATATAAAATTAAAAACATATGTATAGTAGACTCTTTCTAATCCAGTCTTATTTTAACCAGCCTTCACTTTAACTGACCACAGTTTTATTAAGCTATGAGTGGAGAGAAAAAACAAATAAAATAAATCATTTAAAAGGAAAAAAGTATTTAAAATTGTTATAAGATATATTGAATAGACAGATAATTTATCTGCTATTGATATAATTCTTATGAAAAATGATGTGATTTTGCTTTAAGAACTGAATTTAAATCAAAAAGTCAAATGAAGATTTCTGATTTGGTTTAATAAATTTTTACATACAATATATATCTTTATATTTAATTTACAATTTATAAATGGTATTTTGCATATATTTTTGGATTAATCAATCATTCATTTATTCTGGATAAGGTCTTGTCCCATAAAGACCTGATAAAAAAAGATTCTACTGCATATTCCATATAAAACAGTCCTTCAGTTATAAGCATAATTCATTCATAAGCTTTGTTTATAATGCAGAAAACTTTTTTTATGAGGCACCCAAAAGCAATATTGTAATAAGGGTGGAGTGAACAGGGCATTCGCCCCAAACATAAAGAAGATAAGGATGCTAAATAAAGTTTTCAATCTGGCAAACGATTTTCTGTGGCATAAAAATATATTTGTCTCATATTTAGGGCATATAAAATATATTTGTCTCATCTTTGAGGGCATACAAAATGTATTTGCCTTGGGTATAGAAATATCTAATTACAGTGATGTCCAAAATTACTGAAAGCACTGCATATTCTTTATTGTGTAGTATATGCCATAAATGGACTAATCAGAAGTTTCTTATTTCAGAGATTTGTATAAAAATTAATTATAAAATGAAATATTTTGGTGTAATCTCCACAGTTTTGAAATAATGTCAAAATATGTTAAATGACTGTGTGGTTTTATTTTATTTTAATTATATTAATTTATAGAATAATTTTACTATCTATTATACAATCAACTATAAAAATAATATTAAATATTGTTACAGCACTTTCATGACCTTACTAAAAATGACTGTTTCATATTTAAAATTTAAATATTTATTTCAATATTTTCTATAATATTATTATTAATTAATTACTTTTGGAAAAATTGATGTCTGTAATTTTGCAACATGAACTACATAAGTTGAATTGAAAGTGTCTGTAATGATTATATTGTATCAGTTTTATTTTATGCATGATATAATAAATGATAATTCTGAAATATTAAAGCAATTAATAATTAATATAAGGTTAATAATAGGCAAAAACCATAAAAAGTGCAAATGCCTGCAAAATAAAATAATGCATTATTTTACTTTGTAGGCAAAATCATAATCATCAAAATAACCTAGAATAATGGAACAATATTTTGAATGTTTAAATTTTAAACTATTTTATTATTTTTTAATAATTTTAATTATTAATTTATAAATGAACTGTAAACTAAATATTTAAATAATTTTCTAAATATTAACTATTATAATTTTATTAATTTTAATAATGATATTGTTGGATTTGAATTGATTGTTAAAAAAAAACAATGATTGACTGAGCTAATTAATCACGTGATGTGACGAGCTGTTTTACAGAGCTCTATTTTGTCGGAAGTTCACATAATCATGAGTCGTTAACCAAGACGTTTTTTTCAAAAAAAAAACTCGTCGTTAACCAAAGCCGTCATTATCCGAGGTCGTCGTTAACCAAGGTACCACTGTATTTTTAACATGGAGTTATATTTAATTAATCTATCAATGATCATTTTTCTCTCTTTCTCTCTTTTTTTAAACATTTATAGTTGTGCAAGATGTAAACAACTTTCTGTTTTTAAGCAATTACAGTATACTTCTGATTATCTAGAGTTGAAGATTAGCCAGAGTTCATCCTCAACTAAGAAGTGATATTTATTTATTGATATTTTATCTTAATTGAAAGATCTATAAGATTTTTAAATGCTCCAGATTCATTTCTTTATTATATTTTAAATAAATGACAATCAAAATTAGAATCATATTAAAACTACAAATGTTGCAATAATTTCTTGCTGCAAATAAAAACATTTCCCAAAGGACGTACAGTGATATCTCGGTTCACAATTCCCTACTACAGTGATACCTCGGATCACGAACGTCTCGGTTCACAAACAAATCACGAACACCATTTGCGAACAAATTTTGCTTCGCTTTACGAACGATGCTTTACACATTTGCGAACAAATTTTGCTTCGCTTTACGAACGATGCTTCGGTTCACAGCACGGAGTGCATGGAGCGCACGTGACTCGCGGCGCACAAAACCTTGCCCACAGCCTCGCACAGAGTGCATGAGCGCATGTGACTCGCGGCGCACAAAACCCTGCGCACAGCCTCGTCTCAGCAGTAATCCCGCGGCGCACAAAACCCTGCGCACAGCCTCGCCCCCAGCAGCAATCCGCTCGCGGCGCACAAAACCTTGCGCACAGCCTCGCCTCCAGAAGCAATCCAGTTGTCATATGGGTACAATAAAGTTCCAACAAGTGTTGATATTTTAGTTTTTCTTTATTTAAACCTTGCTCACAGCCTCGCCCCAGAAGCAATCCAGTTAGCCCAGCTCATAAAGTTCCAACAAGTATTGATATTTTAGTTTTTTTCTTTATTTAATTAGACGCACAGCCTCGCCCCCAGCAACAATCCAGTTCGCCCAGCTGACATGGGTACAGTAAAGTTCCCAACCATGTTGATATTTTAGTTTTTTTCTTTATTTAATTAAATTTATCCCTTATTGATATTTTAGTTTTTTTCTTTATTTAATTAAATTTATCCCTTATTACGGATATTTTAGTTTTTTTCTTTATTTAATTAAATTTATCCCTTATTATGACCAGCTCATATGGGTACAGTAATGTTCCAACAAGTATTGATATTTTAGGTTTTTTCATTATTTAATTAAATTTATCCCTTATTATGGCTCCCAAAAAAATTAAGTGTTAGTGAAGATGGTGTTAAACATGCTTTCTTCTAATATTACTGCTATATTTATTTCCTTTCTGTATTATTTCCACACATAAAGCCATAACAATATTTCCTTTCTGTATTATTTCCACACAAAGCCATAACATGTTAATTTATTTCCTTTCTGTATTATTTCCACACATTAAGCCATAACATGTTATTCCTTTCTGTATTATTTCCATACAAAAAGCCATAACATGTTAAAAATTATATTTATTTCCTTTCTGTATTATTTCTACACAAAGCCATAACATTTTAAAATTATTTCTTCTAATATTACTGTTATATTTATTTCCTTTTTGTATTTTTTATTATTTCCACACAAAAAGCCATAACATGTTAAAAATTTTTTTTCTCTGTATTATTTCCACACATAAAGCCATAACATGTTAAAAATGTTTTCTTTTCCTTTCTGTATTATTTCCACACATAAAGCCATAACATATTAAAAATTTTTTGTAGGATGATAAAAAACGTATTATTTGGATTTACATTAATTGCAATGGGAAAAATCGACAAAAAACGTATTATTTGGATTTACATTAATTGCAATGGGATTGATTCTTACGAACTTTTCGGATCACGAACAGGATCAAGGAACGGATTGTGTTCGTGAACCGAGGTATCACTGTACTTGAAACTCATATTGACGTTGACAGATACCCGATCATTCTTTCTGATATTGCTGAATCTATTGGAAAAGGAATTAACTTCCTTTTCCTTTTCCAATAAATTAAATATCTGAATTTTTGTGGATTAACCAGGAATCAATTATCCAAGGTAATTAATTTCCTGACTACTGGAGTCTACTGTATATTTTAAAAATAAGAAAAATATTGGAATATAGATTGCAATCTCTAATATATCCTAAGAAAACAGTAAAGATTTAAATAAGCTAGGGTATAATTTACAATTATTGACAGACTGAAGGGTTTGGTGCAAAAACCAATTAAGTCTACTTTTGGTTGAAAATGAGTTACTGTATGAATCATATATAAAAACACAGTGATAACTTATGATTCAATTTTGGTTTATATTTTGTTGTCCTTGAAAATTTAATCAATTAAACATGTTAACTACACAAATGCATTGTCCAAATTTCATTACTCTACAATAATTTTTTCTTGGTGTTGGGATTTTTTTTTCCGTCAGTGTATTTGATGCAAAAACTAGGTCCAAATACATATTCATATTCTCGAAATTTGCTTTTTGTGACTTAACTGGTTCTTGCACCAAACCCTTCAATTGCAATGTATTTTATTAGTATTCATTTTTTGTATTTTTATAATAGCAAATATTAATCAGTTTACAAGTTTTCTTTTATTTCAATTTTTTATATCAATTTTAATGTATTGAAATTTAAGTAACAATAAAATATGCAATACTGTATTTAGAAATTATTGAACTTTTGTGATTGATCCTAATATATACATTGTAATAATCTGAAATTCTTTTAATATATTGTAAATAATTTCTTAATAAAACTTTGCCATAAAATTTTGCATATTGATAGGGAGCCTTGAAACAAGTTGAAAATGTCTAATAAACATATGGTCTAAATGGCACCATTTTTGAGTTATAATCCTTTAAAGCTAGCCAATCACCATTGAGTATACAGAGCATCATGTTGCTAAGTCACATCACATTGCATTGCCCTCCTACTTACTACCAGGTAATAAAAAAGTCAGCGACAGAATGCGGTGGATCTTGGCAATGTGACACATCATGACATTTTGTGTACTTAATGGTGATTGGCTAGCTTTAAAAAATTATAACTTAAAAACAGTGCCATTTAAACCATATGTTCATTAGACATTTTCAACTTGTTTCAAGGCCTCCTATCAGTACACAAAATTTTACGACGAAGTTTTTCTTCACCCTATATAGTAATATGAATTTAATAAATTACATCAGAATGTTTATAACATGATAATAATTAAAATAATTTTTGTTTATACTTAAAGTATTGAAATGTCTAAAAATTAGTCTTATAGCAAATATCATATAAAGCCATTTAGATGTACTGATATTTTTATAATCTGATATTTTTACTGATATTTTTATAATTTAAATTTTTTTTTAGAAAAATTTTCATTTTAACAGATCAGCTTTTAAAATTTATAATTTTTATAATCATAGGCTTTTTTTTATTTGGAATATTTTGCAATTAAATTTTTTTTCTAATTCTTGTAAATGGTAATAATCATAGTATTTTTTTTATAACTGTATAGCACCATCAGCTGCAATTCTACAAATAAATATAATTGATCTTTCTATAATTAGAGAGATCAATTTCCAGTTATTATTGTTATTATGCAGAAAATAACTTGGCTCCTTCATGCAAGCAATCATCAATTAATTAGTATCAGCATTTAGTTATTTTATAACAGTTTTCATGAATATGTTAAATAAAAAGTTCACGCTTTTGTGAATATATTTCAAGTTATTATATCCATACTTTTTCTATTATATAAATTATATGTGAAAGGTATAACCGTTAGTTTTGTTTTTTGTTACTTTGTAATTTTAACATATTTTATGTAAATTTGTTCGTAATTTTTACAACCATTGTTTATTAACTTTTTTCTAATGTTTTTAAATTATTTTTGAATTTTTTTGAAAGCTTTTATTGTTACTGTTAATTTTTCCTTGTTATTTTTTAATCTTGTTATCATTTTGTCATTTTTCTTATTTATACCTGTTTACACTACTTTTATTGCTCTCTGTTATTTTATGGTTATATCTCCGTTTTTTCAGCATCCGTTTACACATTGTTTTGGCGCAGCTTGGTCTATGAGGCCCTTGCGCCATGAAACCGCATACAACCGAACCAATAGGAATAAAGAATCCATATTGGCAGAGAGCTTCATTTATTGCAATGTCCACATGAAAAGCAAAGATTAAGAATGCATGTTTGTGTTGTATGTGTATGAATAAATATGCTGAATATTTCTGTTCTTTTAAATAATATTTGTGTCTAATACCTTAATCACTAAACAAAATCGATGAAGGAGTAATTATATAATTACATCAAGTGAATGGAAGCACATTTCGGTAATTTATCGTACTCGTACTTAATAGTTAACTGATGCAGTTTTGAAGATAGTTTTTTGGAATGAATTGTTAACATAACGGAGCAGTTATCAAAATTAAAATTATCTCTCGGTGGTGGATTCTAACATATTGAGATACAGTATATATTAGATAGATATGATTCTTTAGGAAAGTTTCTATCTGTCGTTATTTGTTCATTAGTACTATTCCTAATCTGAACTTGTACCGAGCATAATTTTTATTTATATTATATATTTATATATAAAATTAAAAAAAAAATCAATACTTAAAGGAACGTTCCATTATTCTGATCTTATAATAATTTCATTATATCTATAATAAAAAAATTTTATTCTAACAATTTTTTCTGCAATTTTCTTCGCTTGACATAACTAAAAGGTTTAATATTTCTTCTGTATTTACGTCTTTGACAAAACATTTTAAATTATTATACTGTTTTCACTCTAAGTATTCGTTACTATCAAGGGTTACTCTTCCGATCTTACTTAAAGGAACGTTCCATTATTCTGATCTTATAATAATTTCATTATATCTATAATAAAAAAATTTTATTCTAACAATTTTTTCTGCAATTTTCTTCGCTTGACATAACTAAAAGGTTTAATATTTCTTCTGTATTTACGTCTTTGACAAAACATTTTAAATTATTATACTGTTTTCACTCTAAGCATTCGTTACCATCAAGGGTTACCGTTTAAATTTCCCAGACTTGCATCCTGTCCTCTAGTGTCAAAAATTTCTCACGAACTAAATGAATTTTTAGTTCGCGAAAATGATGGAAATTATGTTATCGTAGCATAATTTTTGTTTAATAAATACCGTTAACTAATTTTAAAAGGCTCAAGGATGGAACTCGAGCTTATTTCAGAAAAATCTCAATCTCGAGTCATCTGTTTATTTACGAAAAAGCTCGAGCTTCACGGATGGATTGAATCGAGCCAGCAAGTCTAAATGAGATACAACGTCGGCCGGATTGGCCGCGTGGAAACGCTTCGGCTTTCCACTTTGGAGGACGCCGGATTGGCCGCGTGGAAACGCTTCGGCTTTCCACTCTGGAGGACCCGTGTTTACCCTAAGGCTGGCTCTGTATATCAGCAATAGGTCTCATGAGTCGGTCGGATTGGCCGCGTGGAAACGCTTCGGCTTTCCACTCTGGAGGACCCGGGGCAGTTTACAAAGACATAATGTTGTATTTTTCTAATGGATAATACTTTGGCCGGATAGGCCGCGTGGAAACGCTTCGGCTTTCCACTCTGGAGGACCCGGTTCGAATCCCGGGTCCCACCCCTTGAAAATATTTATCATGGAGTCCGGGCCCGGCTCGTCGATCCCCGTCCTCCACAGAGATGGGCAGCCTGTGGAAGGGCTTGTTTCACTCCGCCACAGTATTCTACCAGAATGGAGTGTGGTGTCATCTGTTGATAAAAAAAATCTTCAAGATCAAATTCAAGTTTCATCTTCATAGTCATGGAAGTTGGAATTAATCTATCTTCTGTACTGCGGATAAATACTTATTCATGCTATTTAGTTGGTTTTGTTGTGATACTGAATCTCATAAGGGATTTATACTCTTGGTTATACTATATATGGCTGTGTCCATTTCAGAAAGTTAATAACAAGTATCCATGGTTAACAGTCAAAAGATAACAATATGCCATCTATTTTCAGCTTATCACATTTATATTTATTGTTAAATTTTTATTATAAAAAATAAATTTACACTAAATAAATTTAAATCCAAAAACATTTATCTTCATAAAATAACAAATTCTATAACATTATATATAAACTAGTGATGAGCTTAACAGCGATTTCTGAGTCACCGGTTAACCAGTGACAGCGACTTCAAAGTAACAGTGATTTTTAACAGCGACCAGTGATCGCTGTTTAGTAGAAGTGATGAGCGGGTACGGGTATCATATTTCCGGAGTCGAAAATTTGTCCCCCTTTATAGTGCACCCCCTAATTTGAAGGTGCTTAGTCCTTATTTATTTATTAAAAGGGGTAGTGGGCTGTACTCTGTGGTTTAGCCTCGAGAATGATGAAGGATGAAGTTATTAGGATATAGGAAAGTTAAGAAAATGTTGAAAGGTTCCTACCAGACGTATTTCCGGAGTCGAAAATTTGTCCCCCTTTATAGTGCAGTGTATGAAGTAAGACGATAAGAAACGACCCGCTCCATTGTGTTAGTCTGTATTGTCTTGAGAAAGGCTTAAAACCTGAAAAATTACTGGTACAATAAAATGATGTTATAATTTTTATATAAGGAATATTTTAAGAAAGCACGCAACAAGACAGTATTAGTGTACGTAGTGTTGCCATACTTTCGAAAAATCCCTAAAATATATCAAAAATTGAAAAATCCTTTTCTGCTACTGTCTCAATTAATTAAAAGTGGTCCCAATTAAGCATTTAAATTATGTATTAGTTTATTAATTTGGTTTCTCCCAATTAAGCGTTTAAATTATGTATTAGTTTATTAGTTTGGTTTCCGATAAATTATGTATTAGTTTATTAGTTTGGTTTCCGTTCTTTGAGATTTGGCGCAATTATGCGTTGCCCCAGTTAAGCGGAATCCACTGTATTAATAATAATATTATGTATTAGTTTATTAGTTTGGTTTCCATTCTTTGAGATTTGGCCTGGTGGTCCAATTAAGCAGAATCGACTGTTTTTATTAGTTTATTAGTTTGGTTTCCGTTCTTTGAGATTTGTCCCAATTACATAGTTTATTAGTTTGGTTTCCGTTCTTTGAGATTTGTCCCAATTACGCAAGTTTATTAGTTTGGTTTCCGTTCTTTGAGATTTGTCCCAATTACGCGAGTGTCCCAATTAAGCGGAATCCATTGTATATATAAAAAAATTTAAAGATATAATTTGATGTGTGTAAATAGAGCTTACAGTGATTCAGGTACGCCAGTGATATGTCTGCTCACACTCTTTCTTGTGGAGGTAGATATAACAGAAAGATTAGGTTTGGTTATGTTGGTTATTACTAACACATTCAGTTGTAAATTGCTAACATAATTGTTGTTTTAATTTAATCACTTAAGGCTGGGTCTCACAGGCGTAATTCGTGACGTAAATACGTCGGCGTATCGACGCTGATGATGTCACTTCCTGTATATTGCTAGACGCTGTGTTGTTACACCGGAAATGACTTTTCTTCAACTTTATGCGCTGCACCAAGAGTACGTTGGCCATTCGTCCAATCAGAAGAGAGATTGTTTTATTTCGTAATTCAATGTGGCGAGTAGAGAAGATATCGTGTGCGCGTTCAATAATGAAGCAGCTGGAAGAAATGAGAAAATATCGATTCCTTTATGATAAAAAAATGTCCGATGATGATGATGATGATGAGCTACCCATGTTGAATCAGCTAACTTCAAATGATATCACAGTAATTAGCTAATAGCTAAACGATGTCGTTTATTTACGTCGCGTCGTACGCTTTCGATCTGAACATCAGTACGCTCGACGTTTCGTGCGCGACGCATTTACATCAGCGTACTGACGTCGCGTTTTACATCTGTGAGACCCAGCCTTAATACTATTTAGGGTACGCGCCCACATGCAATTATCAGTCGGTCAAATATTTAATTGCAGGAGTGAGAACAAATGACTCCTATAAGACTGCGCCCACTAGCAACTCTTTTGTTGGCGGATTAAAAAGTTTGTGATCTGCGACAAATTAAACGATCGTCCAACTAGGGTATGACATATAGCTTTGTACCGGTCTGCGCCAAGTTGCAATCAAACAGTTGTACAAACCAGTACGAACACATCTGGACGAAAATTTGTCATTCGCTTTTGAGTTTTTGGTGGGCTACATAAATAGTTAAGTAAAACATAAAACGAGTTTCATATTTATAATATCTGTAAAAATGAATATTCTTACTGAATACATTATTATTTAATTATATAACCATGATTGAACCGAAAAATTTATAGAAACAGTTCAGTTTAAATCAGCTTTATATAATAAAGCCATTTTTATTACATTGCCAACTGTTCTCTTGTAACATTAGACAACCTCCAAGATGCAAATACTGTATATTAATAAAAACCAAAAATTAATTTTAGATTAAGCAGATAAATAAACATAGGCCTCGCGCCCACATCCAATTATAAGTTGGTTAACTATTTAATTGCAGGAGTGAGAACAAATAACTCTTATGAGACTGCGCCCACTAGCAACTCTTTTGTTGGCGGACTAAACAATAGGAATCCTTTGTTCTCACTTCTGCAATTAAATAGTTGACCGACTGATAATTGCATGTGGGCGCGTATCCTTTTAGACTAGGTTAGATCTACTTATCAGATAAATATTATTCAGAATTGCGTTACAATTTGGCCTAGTTAGTTCCCTTAGTACTCTGAGTGGACAATCAAAAATTTTGTCACTAAGTTGTAAGCCTGCTACACAAAAAAATAACTTAAATTCAAAACTATGAAAACCATTACAATAAATATTAATATACTGTATTTGGCCTAGTTAGTTCCCTTAGTACTCTGAGTGGACAATCAAAAATTTTGTCACTAAGCCTGTTACACAAAAAAATAAATTAAATTCAAAACTATGAAAAACATTACAATAAATATTAATTTACTATATGTATTAAAGTATGAAAAAATAAACTGATAACATAACTGGAAGTATGATCCTAGTTTTGAATTATCCATATTAATTTAAAACCAGCACAATTTATACAGTACTGTAAAGTTTAAAAAAAAGTTAATACGTTACTGTATAAATTTGAAGATATCCAATTTCAATATTATTTTTCTTGTAGTTGTTAATAATAATAAAATATTATTAAAATTTTGACATTAAAAATATTTCAAAGCCAGAAAATAACTAATATACATATATAATGAATCTAATTGAAACTATAGAACTTAAAAGTTGGGCTGAAAGCTTGTCATTGCTTACAATAAATTCTGTGAACAAAAGAAATAAATAATTTATATTTTGAAAGGCGAAAGGATGTTTTCTTGTACATAAATAAAGATGTTTACTTTTGTTGATATTCTTCTGATTTTTTTATAGCGAGAAGTCACAGACTACCCACCAAATTTTATTCGTTTTGAAAAGTAAAGTAAATATTGCAACAATGGCCTTCAGACTTGAATACTGTTCTGTTTTTAAGCAGTATCATCCAAATATTATCTTTTATTTTAAAACTGCACTTAGATATTGACTTTTTTTTTTGAAAATGAATAAATGAAGGATGAGTTTTAATCTATTTCTATTGCTGAATTTCTATTTCAGCCAGTAACTTGTATACTGTACAATAGTTGTCATATTGTATCTGTGCAAAATTTTATCATATATTCACTTCCTAATAGAAAATTCGGATCTAATATAATTAAAGTATTTATTTAAAAAAAAAAAAATCAAGTATACTGAGCGAATGTTGTTGTATCTTGAAAAAATTCAACAGAAATTGAATTTTTTGAGAAATTGAAACAACTTCTTAGATTCACTATACTCTTTCAGAATTTATTTTATTAAGTATACTGAGCGAATGTTGTTGTATCTTGAAAAAATTCAACAGAAATTGAATTTTTTCAAGATAGAACAACTTCTTAGATTCACTATACTCTTTCAGAATTTATTTTATTTTTATAATAATTTTTTCTATGTTCCTAAAACACACAAGAGATTTCTGATTTAACTTTTGCTATTTGCATTTATGAAAACCATTTGTAGAGAATGCATTTTTCTGAAATATATTTTACATGTTTTGCCAAAAGTTTGCTCAATTATAATATGAAATGTATTGAATAAACTGATTTAAATCATTCAAATATTAAAAAAAAAATAATAATAATAATAAATAAATAAAAATTGCAGTTGCCACACTCCACAGGCAGAAAGATAAAAACTTTAAACTTTGATTTATGCAATGATCTTCCTTCTGGCAATATAGATTTGCTTGTTAGATTATTACGTAAATTCTTTTTGCTTTTATGTTTATCAAAAATTTCTATTCGAATCTCTTCGAATTTATTTACAAGTTATCTAAGAGCATTTGATAAAATTATCAAAAAAAAAAAAACAAAAAATATGTATAGTATTTGCGATTTAAAATAGAAAGAAACGTTTGTTGCTTTAACCTTGAGACTGCCAATTTAATTTTTGTTTCTTCATTAATACCTGTACTTGATGCTGTATAAATTATTCCTCCAAGGCAGATATTTGTGCTGATCTTTTTAGAGAAAAATAAGAATAAGATAGAGTTAAAGTAAACAGTAGTAGTAGTAAACAGTAGTAAATTCTTGAATGCAGTTTAAGGTTGAAAATTCAAGAGAAAACGATCTTTCTGATTTTTACAACAAGAGATGATTTTTAAACTTTGTTAAATATAAAATACACAGTTTGTAGTTAATAAAGAAAGTCACTAAGAAGTTATTTCTTTTAACAAATGGGCTGATATATGATAAAGAGATGTTTCTTTATCATGGAATAGTTGTGAATTAAAAAAAAAAAAAAAAATCTCAAAAATAGCGTAAATCGTTTAAAGATGGTTTTATTTGGTTGAAAAAAAAAAAAAAAAAAAAAAACAGAAATCTCAAAAATAGCGTAAATCGTTTAAAGATGGTTTTATTTAGTTGAATTTAACGATTTTAAATGTATCTGGATAGAATCAGATTAAAGATTGTGAATCATTTGGCAACCATTAAAATTATTCATCTTCCTTTATTGAATTAGATTCAGATAGTTATTTTTTTTTTTTTTTTTTTAGCGTAAGAAAATTCGTATTTTCTGAACTTATTTGCATTCGTTTTATATTATTTTGATTAACAAGTACATCACATACATTATATTACATTTATATTTTCATATTGAATTTACAATGAACAAAATATAGACGGAATTTAATATAATAAAGCTTGCTAAGGGTTTAATTTCCTTAATTTTTGCTTTTTTAAGTCACTGCCTAGATCCTAAAGATTGTTCTCGGAAATTCTTTTTTCATTCTCACGATGATAAAGAATTATTATCATCAGCAGCACCGGATCTAGGGTGAGACGATTGAGGCAATCGCCTAGGGCGAAAATTATAAGATGGTGCGAAAATGCAATTGCAATTTCACACACAAGCTCAATTATTTTTATCTTGACAATATTTCGTGCTGTAGAATCGGTCTACCAAGACTTGATTGTATTTTTCTAACGGATAATACTTATCAAAGAAGAGAGAAACCAGTGCGAATTAAATTATTTATTTATTTATCATCATTATCAGGTAAATAAAACAAAAAGTTTACAGTACCTGGTTAACAAAGTTGTTGTTAGTTTGGGTATTTTCATTTACAATTTTTACAAATATATTAAAAGGATTAGCTAGATCAGGTGTGGGCAACCTTTTTTTTTGTAGGGAGTAAAATAATAATTTATAGCAGCGGTCGGCAACCTTTTTTTGTAAGGAGCTGTATGAAAAATTTATGGTGGGCCACGGGCCAAAACAAAAACAATTGATAATAGAATGGTGAGACTACGGGCCCAAAACAAAAACAATTGATAATAATAGTATTTATTAAAAAAAAGTGGGCAACCTTTTTTTTGTAGGGGGCCGTATAGAAAAATTTATAGTGGACCACGAATAGTATTTATTTAAAAAAGAGAGATGACAAAAACAATTGATAATAAAAGTATTTATTTAAAAAAGAGAAGATACAGGTATAAGTATACATAGCGTTGTATTAGATATAATAAAATAATGTGGCCCGCAGATATAATAAAATAATGTGGCCCGCGGGCCAGAGGTTGCCCACCCCTAAGCTAGACAATCAAGTAATGCTACCATATTTTACATATAGTTAATACTTCAAATAGTGCGAGAAATTCATTGGACCCATTATTTGCACTAATCTAGGCCTACCTGTATGTTAAACATATATCATAGGAAAATAAATTGCACTAATATAAAATCCAGGTTACACTGTACATCAAAATAATGGAAAAGAAAAATCACATTAAGAAATTTGAATTAAATATTTCTTTTGCTGGAAAGAGTGACAAATGTCTAGATAATATATATATATATATATTTGTATAAAATGCTTATAATCATATATTAACAACAAACTAACAGGGGATAAAACCATTTTACGAATTACCAAAACGTAGCCAAACTTCCCCTGGCGGATAAAGTTTAAATTACATTTATTATAACGATTATTTTTTGAATCAAAGCTATGGTGCCACCATCTATTGAATTAATAATTAATTAATTTTGAATTTAGCACTAAGGTGGCATCATCTAGTAAGTAATGATTAAACTATAATTTTCAAATTTATTTTCCCCGAAATAAAATTTCGCCACTGCGCCGGAATCGAACCGGGATCTTTGAGTTAATGCCCCAACGCCTTAACCAGTTAGACCACAGCGACCTATGGCAGAATTCTATTTCGGGAAGCTTAAGTAATGATTGCTATGGAAACTTACCGGACAAAATATGTATAAGTTTGCCAAGAGGGCCCGTGGCTACATAGATAGCCCGCCTGGGAGTGCTAGTTTCAGCCTAGTCCGGTAAGTTTCCACAGCAATCATTACTTAAGCTTCCCGAAATAGAATTCTACCATAGGGTCGCCATGGTCTAACTGGTTAAGGCGTTGGGGCGTTAACCCAAAGATCCCGGTTTGTTTCCAGCGCGGTGGCGAAATTTTATTTCGGGAAAATAAATTTGAAAATTATAGTTTAATCATTACTTACTAGATGGCGCCATCTTAGTGCTAAATTCAAAATTAATTAATTATTAATTCAATAGATGGTGGCATCATAGCTTTGATTCAAAAAATAATCGTTATAATAAACTTAATTTAAACTTTATCCGCCAGGGGAAGTTTGGCTAGTTCGTTTGGTTAATTCGTAAAATGTTTATATTATCTACACAAAATATGTATAAAAATAATTATAAGAAGTATTATATAAAACAGCGCTTCTCAAACTATAAGTCGTGATCCCAAATGGGGTTGCGAAGTGAAATGCTGGGGTCGCAAAAATTAAATTCAAACACTTGAATTTCAGTTTATATGTAATTTCACAAACGCCCAATATTTAACGTATGACAACATATGAATTTTCAATGTAGTTGGTTGATTGTGTTCATCTTAATAAGTATCTAAATGATTTATGTACTTGTATGTTTTATTTCATATTTAATACCTAGGGTCACGAAAAATCTTGTAATGAAAAATGGGGTCATGAATGAAAAAAGTTTGAGAAGCACTGATATAAAATAATAATATGAAATAGCATATAATCAATAAATTACTTTTAATTTTTATAGTAATGAAAATTTTATGCTGTATTATATAAAATGTATGCTAATGCTGAGGAAATAAATTTTTTCATACTGTTTTGCTGAAAACAGTAATAAAATATAGTTTCTATTAATGTTAAATGCATTTAAAAATTTCAAATCATTACAAGAAAAATTCAAAGTAACAGAGTATGAAAAGTTTCATAAATCTACACTTATCATCATACAGATAAAACATTGGTAGTGCTTCCAGTAAAAATATAAGTGTGAGCATATGATTTTTCTTAATCAGGGAAAAACTAACTTAGTAAACTTAATAGAAACATGCAGTTTGTAACACTTTTCGAAATATTAACTGCTTAAACTCCAAATTTTGAACAACATGTAGATGAAAGCACTATAAAGCAGCTGAGAGAACAACGTAAATAATAGTTTATTATAACAAATGTTTTTGGCTAACTAAAGCCATCATCAGGTTACATAGCAACATTATTAATGACAATAACGTTCTAGAACAATAATCAGTTCCAAGAACGTTCTTTTTTAATCAAATTTAAAACTCAAATATCATACGTTATTACAAGCTATGCGTACTTAATTTTAAAATAAACAAGAAAAACCTAAATGTAACAAATAATAAGTACATAGGGTAAAATAAAATAAAATAGTTATAATTACAGAGAGCTGTAATAGGAATTTCGTATTTTTAGAATACACTTTAGATACTGCACTACTAATATGGATCATATGTAGAAACATAACGTATCTAAACTATAACTATTTTTTGATGGCATATTCCCAGGCTCTAGATACTTCTGCTACTCTTTCATTTAATAGGGATTCGTTATCCTGCCTTTGTAATATTTCTAGTGCTTCCGTTATGAACTTGTGTTCGTTTCTCTCAATGTATCTAATCACTTTGGCATTGTCCATATGCTAATGATCTTGAGATAAACTCTCTGTAATTATAACAATTTTATTTTATTTTACCCTATGTACTTATTATTTGTTACGTTTAGGTTTTTCTTGTTTATTTTAAAATTAAGTACGCATAGCTTGTAATAACGTATGATATTTGAGTTTTAAATTTGATTAAAAAAGAACGTTCTTGAGACCGATTATTGTTCTAGAACGTTATTGTCATTAATAATGTTGCTATGTAAACTGATGATGGCTTTAGTTAGCCGAAAACGTTTGTTATAATAAAGTATTATTTACGTTGTTCTCTCAGCTGCTTATAGTGCTTTCATCTACAAGTTATTCAAAGCAGTTTGTAACATTACATAGTCCAATTCTTAGTGTTTTTTCTCTCATATAGATCAATTTCTGAACAATAACTGGCACTGCAATCACCAGTATCAAAATGCACCATTTCAGAAATGAGTATAGATGAGATCCATCAGATATTAAAGCATCAAAAGTTGGTATGCAAAGTTTAAAGGAACTTGTGTGTGTTGGCAACAACACTGTTGATGCTGTATGTGATGCTTTTTAACACAGCCCTTGGAAATCTACTTTTCATGTCTCATTTGAATCTGGTATACTTCAGATTACAGTGGTTAAAGTTTTGCACAAATAACTTCATTTATATGCATATAAAACTGCATATCATTCAAGCCTTGGAATTGGATGCACATGTTGAAGTGTCATAATGTAGGAAAAAACCTCTGGAATTATTATTTATTGTTTGATAAAAACAACTTTTTGAGTTGAAGTAAAATATGCAAAATATTATGTTTGTACATAATATAGTTTGTGTGTAATAGATGTTTTAAATCAGTAAAAGACTATGTTCACAGTGTATTATAATTACTTTATTTTGAGAAATGATATCTATTATTATTATATTATTTTAAAAAATCAAATGTATTACAATCCAAATTTTTAATGTTGATTAAAATTTTTTTATATATTGAAAACCATATTATATTCAGATAAATACAATTGTGAAGTATCGAGCATGGGACAACTGTACCTTGTCACTCCACACCTCGATTTTTCACAGTCGCAATTAAGACAAAATAAGAGAAACGAGAGATGTAGAAAAGAATTTAACAGATGGGGAGCGACACACTGTGAAAATAAATGTGGTGGAATGCCGCAACGCACTGCATCATATTTCAACCATTTCATGGACTTTCGCCCCAATAATAATAAAATGCAAGCTATGTTTGCATGCAGGTGTCGGATCAGAAGGAAGAAACTGACATCCGGCACCTCGAAGTTTTGTAAAATAGAAAAAAAAAAAAATCCATCCTCTCTCTCCCTGGGAGAAAGATGAGAGAAAAGGTCACTTTATTATCACCCTATTTAAGAGGGGATGCCAGCCTCGATCGGCGCTTGTTCGATGATCGCCGGATCCACTGGTTCTTGATGCTCCGATTTGCGTGTGTTTCGTTGCCTGACAACGCTTGTTCCTCTATGATCGGCTATTATTCCACGACATCTGAGTTAGCTGAATCCTGACCGCCGCATCGGCTTGTGATCGACACTCCACTACGCTTGTCTCCTCGACACCTGATCTCAGTCTGTATTCCTTCGAGTGTCCATCTATTGGTGCCTGTGTGTTGATAAAGGACTAAAGACTGTTAAATTAAAGGACTAGAGACTATATTCCAGACCTCTTTCAAGTTAGTTGCCTGAGGAGCTCCTACTTGAAATCTCTCCCATTGAAAATTTGTAAAAGAATAATCAGGTATTTCTCTCTCAATGACGTCCCTCGTCACCCATGATCGGAAATTTCTCAGGTAAATAAAGGAAGTTGTTCTTGTCGAACATAGTCTTCGATCGAGTTGCTGAACCACTCAATTACCCATCCTTAAACATGCACTTTTATACCACATTTTAGGCCAATGGCTGTCAAAACAGTCCTCGGATGTTTACGTGAGGGCCTGCGGGTCTTACACAATACATTTATTTTATATTTATAAAAATATTCATATACAAGGTGTTTCTTACCACCTGTACCACCCTTTTGTCTTGGAAACGCGATGAAATAAGAAGTAGGGGAAAAAATTATGATTACCAAAATATATCCAAAGAATTGAATGGGCATGGGAAAAATTTTGTGGGCCCATCAGAAGTAGGGGCACAAAGGGTCAACTTTGAAATCTCCAATGGAAACCTGTGCTGATTTTGGCATAATTGGATAGAACTGATAAAACAAACAACTTTTGTTTTGAAAGTTTTTTTAATATTGCCTATAGACTGTGCAATATCACCAAAAAAAGATAGAAATTTTTTTAATATTGCCACATGTACTGCCAACTGGGCTATTCAAATGATGATAATAAGAAGAATCTGACAGAGGGCATCTGGGTACATCCATGGTGCTCATAAAGGGCTGAAAAAAGTCTAGAAACCCTGTTCTTGAGTATGGCTCCATGCCGAACTGTGATGACGAAAGACTTGTTGCACCTGCAGTTTGAGTACTACTACTGAATACCAGAAGTTGTCTTATTACTCCACAGTACTGCTCTTTGCTGCTTCAATAGTGTTCCAATAATGTACACAGATGCCCTCTGTCTGATTCTTCTTCTTAGCCTTGGATAGCCCAATCTGCAGTACATGCCGCTGCATCTTTTTTTTGTGATATCTCACAATCCATAGGTGATATTAAAAAACTTTCAAAACACAAGATGTTTGTTTCTTACATTTCTATCCAATTATACCAAAAGCATAGGTTTCCACTAGTTAGCTGCTGGTCACTGTGCGCCCAAATACACCAAAAACCGAAACATTTGTTTATCATCTGTCAAATTTGAGATTTTACATTTATTTAGCATAATCTTGCAGGGCCGCCGAGAGGGGTGACATCTGAGATTTTTGTCATGAGCCCAGCATCAAATAGGGCCCGACCGTTGGGCTCTAATCTGTCACATAATGTCTCCGATAATTCGCAGGCTGCCACCTGAGGCACTGTCTACCACCCAGAGGTCGAGACAAAATAAACTATTTTATATATAACATGATATGCAATAAAGTAGGAGATCATAGGTTATTTAGAGCACACCATTTCCATGCTGGGGGGAGGGACTTTACCTCCCCCAGCATGATATGCAATGTATCGAAATTTGAATTTATTGTATACTTTTTTAAATAAATGTTTAATATTTTATGTGACTTTTTTATTAAATCAAAGTGATGCACATGTTAAGTGGGGCCCGGACCACAGATTTGTCAGGGGCCCGAAAATTTCTCTCGGCAGTCCTGTAACCTTGTATACAATGCTTTCGATTGTTTTTTCTCCAGACCAAAATTTGAAATTTTCTTTACATGAAATTGGCAACTAACAAACTATCGATTTACCTTTACAGATATTTAGATAATAATTATAATTTTTATCTTAAAATAGAAAATTATAATTTCTGAAATGAATAAAATATTATTTAAATGAAACATTTATGTAGCCTTGACACACCGAATACAAAGTAAACTCTTGAGACGGGGAACAGTCAACATTTTTCAATCAAAAAAGACAGAAATTGAAGTCAAACAACAATAACATAGTATGCAAACATAAATAGGAAGTAAACTATGATAATTTAAAGCAAAATTTATAAAAAGACATTAAATAGGAAGTAAATTATGATAATTTAAAGCAAAATTTATAATGAGATAGGGATTTAGTTTTCTAAAAGACGCGATTAAAGATTCGAAGTGAGAAAAAATAGTAACGGCGACACTTCTGGTGCAGGAGTTCGCACACGCGCAGAAAAAAGGACTCCACACGCTTATTCCTTTATTATATATGATTGAAGATTTCAAAGTTGACCTCTTGTGCCCCTACTTCCGATGGTCCCACAAAATTTTTATCATGCCCATTCGATTTTTCAGATATACAGTAAGATCCTGCTTAATGCTGCTCCGTTTAATGCTGTTTCAATATAATGAAGTTTTTTTCAAATTCTATATTTTTTATTGATTCACTTTGGCACAGTTTTTCAAACTATTATACTACATAAATCCAAAATTGCACTAATTTGTTGCTTTGATACACCTATGTTGTCTCGCAATGCATTTGATATCAGTTCAGTGCAGTACATACAAAAGTCTGCTATGGTCACAGTTCATATTTATGATCATTCATCAACATTATTACAGTTAAAGTTTAGCCACTATTACGGAAATTATGGATCAGTTTATATAAAATGTCCAAATTTTAATAGAAGTTCAAAGGCAAGACAAAGTGTCATGGATGCAATGTCTGGTTATCCATAGTTGCTTGCTGAACGAAAGAGGAAAAGGCAAACAATTTTTTGTTAGATGATTCTTAACGAAAAAACAAAAAGTATCAAATGAGGAAGAACCTTCCTCATCATTAAACAAACTATTTACTTGAATATTTTTGATTTTCATGAATGATTTATGAATACAAATTAATATTAGCAAGAAGAAATGTCTATAATTAATGAAATACAATAGTAATAAAACATGATACAAAATAAAAAGTGGTACATATATTTTTTTATTCACTGTCCTGTTTCACCTATTCTCATTATTTGTGTGTTAAGATGACCTCATTTAATGCTGTTTCATTTAGTGCTTGGTTTTTTGGAACATATCCGCTATGTTAAATGGGGTCTTACTGTACTTTGGTAATCAAAATTTTTTCCTCTACTTCCTATCTCATCGCATTTACAAGAAAAAAGGGTGATATGGATGGTAAGAAACACACTGTATACTCCTCAAACTATAAAATATTAAAAATAAAACAAATAATAATATAAGCAAGAAAATAATATATTAAAACAATATTACTAGATCAATATTCAAATCAGCTTTGTTTATTTCTAATATTTAGTAATATTAAAATATATTGGACTAGTTTCTTCTAGTTCAAATTATAATGAGGATAAAATATTATGCTCTTATATAGGGTGATTGAAAAGTCAGACAATCCAAAAATTCATTGTATGTCATTATCAGGCCTTTTATTTGTTTATAATTTTATAAAATAACAAAAATTTATGGAAAATACATTTATAAGCTTACAACAAGTGCTGAAAATGTCCATGCTGGTTAATGCATGCATTAATGCATTTCTTAATATTGGATGCGACACTTTGTAGTGTATTACACTAATGATCAAAGTATATTCTTCAATGTTTTTTTAAGTTGCCAATTATGGTAATGTCACAAACAAAAAAAAACGTTATTTAAAAAAATCTTTACAAATTAAACTTGCAGTTTTATAATGTATTGAAGTTTGGGTTATATGACTTTTCCATCATCTGTATAAACACTTACAGAAATAAATTCACTCACTCTTATCCTTTCTTTCTTTATATTCTTGGATATCTTTTTCCTAGAACAATGTTCATTTTCTAATGGCATTATTTGCTCTTCTATTTCTTCTTCTTGTTCATTGGGATCATGATCATCATTTTCTATATTTTAGAATAATAAAATTGTTAATATTTATTATATTTTATATATATGTTATTTCAATAAATTTTGATTAGGATAATAAAACTTTGAAATATCCTACAACTCAATTTAAAATAAATTATTTCTACTCAAAGTGAATTATAATTAACACCAATAATTATTATACTATCATCTAGTTTCAGAGTGTATTGCTAATTACACTCTTGAATCTTATTATTTGCAAGTTTTGAAAAGAAGTAAAAAATTTGTTTGTGCCTCAATGCTCATCAACGTAT
>AYEL01083090.1:0-75000 GCA_000484575.1 Olivierus martensii | reverse complement strand
TGATATAATTAGACATATTATAATACCAAGGTTAATTTATAACGGTTATTACTTATTTAGCCTATTTCTTGCCATTCAAGTTTGAATTTCAAAGCCTCTAATTGCCAAGTGATCTTCAAATTAAGCCTAGTATACAGTAAACATGCCAATCATTGATTTTTTTTATTAGTGTAAAAATCAAAACCTTAAAATTTATGTAGCTTTCAAAAACAGGGTCCAGAAAAGTGACCCCTTACATTTCGCCTCCCAGATTTCGCTTTGAGCACATTTCGTCCCTGGAACATTTCATCCCCAAAAGTGGCCCCTCGCATTTTGCCTCCCACATTTCACCCCCTGTAGATAATGAATAGGTTATGAAATGTAAATAATACACCAAGTTTTTAATGATTCTAATTTATTTTGTTTTAATAAAATAAATGCACATTATTATTGTTTAAAACTCGAAGTTGTATGCAATGACTCTAAGGTAATCAATCAGATTACGATTTTGAAAAAGTTCGACTATTCTCTTGATATGCATTAATTCATACTGCATTTTAAGTTAGGAGATAAACTAAAAACTGAACTATTGTTAGTTACAGACAATACAAAATCAGCAGACGCAGACCTAACCCAAATGAAAAGTAACTCCTTCTCGCGACATTCAATTCGCATCGCAAGTTTTGTATTTTGTTTTTTTCATTTTGTTTGTATTTTTACCTATGTTTTCATTATTATTATTATTATCATCCTTAACCGTAAATCAATTAATATTAAAATATCATCAAAATAACTTTATTTGTTGTTTTTATTTAGGTCTTGTTACCATAGTAGCATTAATTGCAGTGATGTCATATTTGTATAGTAGCACAGATAAGAGAGGTGCAGATGCACTTTTACCCATTTTTATATTTCCGGAAAGTTTGTTTCTCAACATTACAACTGATTATACTGTGTATTTTTTATTTCGGTTTAAATCTCCTATATAACGAGCAAACATTTTTTGGTGTATGGTATTTTGTAAATATTTTAATACTGTATCAAAAAGTTTTTACATCTTTAATTAATTCGTTATTTAACAAGTGCAATATCATTATAGCAAAATTATTTCCATATTATAGTTACAGTAGCACAGTTTGTCCCCAATTGAAGTTCAAGGAAAAGTTCAGTGAAGCTTGTTTTGAATGGGTTTCTGATAATGATCTACATTATTTTGGATTAGAAAATTATAGAAAAAATAACAATAACACATTATAAAAAGAGCAAAATTTATTTTTATCAAATTAACTCTATTACGCATCTTATATATATTAATTCATCTATAAATCGACTGCAGACAGATTATATAATCAAGCATACTGATTACATACAGCATAGATTAATGTTTAATTTAAGAAAAAATCATAATATTGAAAACATTAAAGAACTACTAACTGAATATACTTTTTGTGAAGTACCAGACTTCATAAAAAAGTAAAATTTGCAATAAAATGCTCCAAATTCTTAACTTTTTACCATTTAACTACATTATAATTAACTTTTTGCCTCACATACTCATATTTATTATTTTTAAAGACATTGTTCCATATACATTACAAAAATAATTATAAGAGGTATGATGTATTATTGGTTTGATATTAGAAACTTATAAAATTGAATAAATTCTCAAACAAAGTTTAAGTAATAAAATATAAATTTATTTGATTGAACTACTTACACACTGTACTGAGTTTTTTTAACAATAATTTTTTAAAAATATTATCTAATTTTCTTCATTTGTACCTTATTTTATTCATAAGACTTGCCATTATCAAAAAATGTTAAACATTTTGTTGGATGGCTAAGATTTCATATAGAAAATCGTATTTTCTCTGATCTCATACAAATAACACTATGAACAAAAACTTAGTTTAAATAAAGCTTTAATTAACACTTTTGTAAGTGTTTGGAGTCTAATAAATTTATATTTGTTTATTATCTAACTTGTTTGAGAATTCCTTTAATTTTTTAGTGTAAGTTCTCTAACATTGTTTTTTCTTTGTGTTCTTTTTACTGTTAACACTTAATCGGTACTTTTCAGTGTAAGTTCCGATATTTAGTTTCGTTTCGTCAGTTCGACGTTACAGTGTAAGACCGATATTTAGTTTCGTTTTGTCAGTTCGACGTTACTGTGTGTTAGATTATTTAGTTTCGTTTCGTCAGTTGACGTTACGTTCTTGGTGTCAAATTGTTTTTAAATTACTTAGTATTAAATCAGAACTTAGAAAAAGACCTGAGCTCAGGCCGAACTCTGGATTGCAGAGTCGTTAGAACCGTCCCGTGGGTAAACTGGGATTACCTACGGTTGTGAGGAAGTTAACTTGGATTGAGCGAGGCCGGAACTCTGGAATTTGCAGAGTCGCTAACCATTAGGCTTAGTTAGAATTAATTTTATTCCATTCATTCTAATCCACGACTTTGCAGATGTATAGGACCCATTTCTTCAAATGAGGAAAAGAACCAGGAGTACCTGACTATCAGTACCCCATTTGGCCTATACCATTACACCCAATTTCCCTTTGGAGTTAAAACAGGACAGAAGAATTCCAGCAATTAATGGACAGTGTCTTCCAATCAATTCCCAGAGCTGGATCATTTCAGAATGATATCGCTACTGGAACAAAGAATTCCATAAACGAAGAGCTTCATATTCAATTACTGGACAAGATTTTTAAATTGTTGACTACTCATAACATTTCATTAAACAGAAAGAAATGCCAATTTTACAAGAAAGAAATAACATATTTAGGACATCAGATTGATGCAAATGGCATACGCCCACTAAAAGAGAAAGTCAAGGCCATCCAAATGGCACCAACTCCTATGGATGTCAACCAACTAAGATTGTTTCTTGGCCTAATAAATTACTATAGGAAATTTATCCCTAAATTACAATCATTACTAAACCCGTTCAACAAGCTATTTTCTAAAGGTACCCATTCTTATGGACAGCAGAGTATGATAGAGCCTTTAACAAATATAAAAGAGTTTTCATGTCTAATAAGGTACTAGTACATTTCAATCCAAAGAAAGAAATCAGATTAGCAGCCCATGGATGCTTCTGCATATGGCATAGGTGCAATCTGCAGCCACAAAATGGAAGATGGCACTGAGAGACCTTTTGTTTGTGCCTCTTGAATATTGTCAAAGAGTGAAATGAACTATTCACAAATTGAGAAGAAATCCCTAGCACTCATTTACGGCATAAAAAAATTTAATTGCTACTTATACAGGCAAAGGTTTACCTTGGTCATAGATCATAAATCCTTGATGAAAATCTTTGGCCCCAAACCCAATGTACCTGCAACGACAGTGGGAAGAATACAGTATTGGGGTATTGTTGCTATCGAGCTATAACTAAAACATTGAATTCCAAAAATCTAAGGAGCATGCAAATGCTGATGCCTTGTCAAGGGGGTTCCCCTTTCAACAAATCAGGAAGAAGAAACTCTAGACCAGGAGTGTCCAACCTTTTGGCTAACTTGGACCACATTTGAAGAAAATAATTGTCTCGGGCCGCACATAAAATATACTAATTCCAGTGATAGTTATTAGGTGGTCGGATGGCCACAAGGAAACATGTTGGACCCAGGTTCTGCATCTCCTGAAAAGATTTTTTGGGAATTGCTAGGCTGGGCACTGCAATTCCCATCCTTCACCATCCAGTCCCCCTCCTTAGATGGAGGTGCAACCCATAGTTGTGTAAGGTCACAACTGTGGGTTTCAAAATTTTTCGAAAATATTATATTATCTTACTTTTTATCATTATAATTAATACTTATGTTTTTATACTTATTATATTTAAATATATTTTATGTTATTATTTAAAAAATATTATGATTTCTGAATAATTGTGCTGTAACGATAAATAATGATGTCCAGTTTTGTTTTTGATTTAAAATGAATGTGTTGTGCGAAAAACAGGAAGAAAAGATCAATTTAAATTTAAAAAAAGCAATAGTAGTAATAATAAAATAATGCAGAAATTAATAAGTTAACGAATTCAGATAATTATTGAAAACAGACAGGAATGTTATTAAAAGAATTTCAAAAAAAATTTGACGAACGAAATAGGAGATTGGCGTGATCATATAGGTTAAAATAAACTCAAACAACTCAGAGAGGGAGAGCAGAAAAATATAAATATATTTTATGTTATTATTTAAAAAATATTATGATTTCTGAATAATTGTGCTGTAATGATAAGTAAAGATGTCCAGTTTTGTTTTTGATTTAAAATGAATGTGTATTGTACAAAAAATGGGAAGAAAAGATCATTTAAATTTAAAGAAATAGTTGTAGTAGTAATAAAATAATTCAGAAATTAATAAGTTAATGGATTCAGATAATTATTGGAAATAAACAGGAATGTTATTAAAAGAATTTCAAAAATTTAGATGAAGCGAAACAGGAGGTAGGCATGATCATATAGTTAAAGTAAACAAACAACTCGGAGAGGAAGAGGGGGAAAAAAACATATTGCCTTATAGGTACAGAAAAGTATCTATAAGTTCATGAGAAAAGAGTTAACAAGTAATCTTGATAGCCATTTATCAGCATTCCTGAGGGAGATGAGAAATCAAATTCCTCCAATAGGATAACTGGGTTTGATTCGAACCTCTCCAGGAATGTAGTTGGATTAGTGAACTTCCTAAGCATTAAAAAAGAGAAAGGAAAAACTTCAGAATATGTTGTCAGTCACTCTCTTTTCATACATCAGTCCTGTGTTAGAGAATTGTCTTTTGTGCCTCCGTCCTGTTTTTGTCAAGAGTTGTAAAGTGTAGTGTCTAGTCCCTTGTCGTATTTACTATACAAGTTACAATCATTTATTTATATGTTATAAAATTAAATTATATATTAATATATTATAAATTCTTTTTCATCATGAACTTCCAAGAAACTGATTATGTTGAAATGTTTGTCCTGGACAGGATAGTAATAACTTCATTAAATAGTATTTCTTGGGGTTTTTGGATACTTAATTACTTTAATTTCATGCCATTTTTCTCAATTTATTTTTCAAAGAATGTATTAAATAAGGTTTGTACACAATCAGCGTTCCTCAGTATCTGTTTTATGTTCTAAAATCTATTTTAAAGATTTCTCCTGGTTACACCCATATACTCCTCAGCAATATTCTCAACCTTATTTATTAATGCTATTACATATACTCCAGTTTTTAAACTATGGTCGTAAGAGTATCATTTCATAATAAACTATAGTGTGTTGGATTTTGTTTGGAAACTATATTTATTTATTTTTTTTTTAATAAAGTCTTAACTTTAAGTTGACTGGAAAAGATTAAAACAGACATATATGAAGTTGTGTTTTGCAATCAATCAATACTGCATCAATAAGCTGGCCAAGAGCAGAATATTTTTCACTTTATAAATTTTTATTTTTTCCAATTTGAAAATCCTACTGTGGCTTAAATTTGAAGTAATACGGTAATTTTATATAATTGTAAAATTTTTTTTTTGTAAATGTGATAAGTATGTGAAGAATTAAGCCCAAATCTTTCCCTTATAATAGGAGAAAACAGATTTATTTATTTATTAGATATTTTATTTGAGTTAAGAGTAAAGATACACTTCTGACTAAATCTTTCAAAAATGGTTTCACCTTTTTTCATGATGTCATTCAATCTCAGATTGTGAAAAAGTTAACTTTGACCTATTCTATTATTATTTTATTTTGCTCTTTATTATTTATCGTTATTTTCGTTATTATTTAACGTATTATATTTTAATTTAAGAGTTAACTCACTTTCCACATTCTCCATCTCAGTAGTTAGCAATCACATGTTACGAAGTGGAAATCTGTCTTCCGAATGAGTTCTCTCGGCACTTCATGTCATCTAATCTAAATAAGTTTACCACTGATCCAATGAGAGAATATAAGAATGATCTCTAATCGATATATTGTTTGGTACATAATTAATTTGTAAAGAGGATGACATGAATTGGATTACTTTGTAAACTAATAAATTTGATATTGTTACATAACTTTATGTAAATGAGCCAAGCTCAGGACTGTAAGTCACTTAGTATAAAGATGTATGCATCCAACGACACAGCAAGGTATCTGTATTGAAGTAGAACTGGTTAAGTGACTGTTCAATTTCTTGTAAAGATCTACAATGGTTTGTATCAGTAGTGGAGATGTTAGTATTAATTAATATTTAAGGTTATATTTATTGTGAATATTTGAATTTTGGATATTTGAAATTATATTAAATAAGTTTGGTTGATAATTTGAATTGTGCTTTATTATTATTTAAATAAAGCTTTGTTTACACTTTTGTAAGTGTTTTGAGTCAAATAAATTCATATTATTTAAATTGCTTTGAGAAGTTATTCAATTTATTAGTATAAGTTTCTAACATTGTTTTTCACTATTTAGGTCTAACACTTATTTGATACTTCTAGTTATAAGTTTCCAGTTGTTTGTTTTTGTCATACAGACATTAATTATTGATAAATTGTTTTTGATTTGATATATTTATATTTATTGTAGAAAGCAATAAAAGACCTGAGCTCAGGCCAGATTCTAGATTTGCAGAGTCATTAGAACCATTAGGTTGTATTTAGTTATTATTATTATTATTATTATTATTATTATTATTGGTATTTGTTGAAATTTAGTGAATTTGCAAGATTATCATTGCCAGATAGAGATCTTGTAATAGTTAATTATTCTCTTTTTAATGGAATTGTAAAACAAATATAATATTAATTATTATAACTGTAAAGATGAATGACATGATTCTTGATAATATTCTGTGAGTAGAGAAAATAGAAATTGTCTGATAATTTATTTAAATGTGCTTGAGTATGAGCCTACAATATAAATCACTTACAAGGAAAGTTCCAACTTTGAGTAAGTTTGAAGTGGTGGAATTGAAGTGACACTTTAGACTTAGCAATATTGTGAATTGTCAATTGACCAGTTAAGTATTTTCTTATAGAGTAAGTGGAATCATAAACTATCACATTATTATTACTATATATACTAAATATCTAATAATAAATTGTGTATTTTTCCTATGTAAAATGCTTGTGGATTTCTTGATTAAGTGGAAGTTTAGTAGTTTAGTACAATTTCAATTCAAACCCTTCAATGCCACGACTATTTTATAATTAAGCCTAATTAATATGCAAAAAAATTAAAAAATTAAAATTGCAAAATCTTATTTAATTTTCATGAAAAATTTTTGAAATTTCTTTTTATTGTCATTCTAAAGATGTAAAAAATTTTTTTGAATTTTATTTCTTTCACAATTGAATGAATTAAGATCAGAGAAAACACAATTTTTATATACGAAATCTTAGATATCCAACAAAATGTTTTAGCATTTTTAGATAGCAGCAAGTCTTATGAATAAAATAAGGTATGAATGAAGAAAATTAGATATTTAAAAAAATTATTAAATAAAAAACGAAGTGATACAGAAAATTTTAATTAAGTTAGTTAATTAATTAGTTGAAAAGTGACAAAAATTTATTAAAATACAATGAAACTTGTCTAAGTTGGACACATTTTTGGTTCCTTCAAAAGTGTTCAACTTAGAGAGGTGTCCAACATAGAGAGATTCATAAAATCAAAATTTTTTTGAAACTTGTCTAAGTTGGACACATTTGGTTCCTTCAAAATGTGTTCAAGTTGTGTCCAACATAGAGAGATTCATAAAATCAAAATTTTTTCTAAACATACACTAAATTTTCATGTCAATGCAAACCTTTATTCAATTCAAATTGGATGCATTTATTATTTTAAATGAAACTCAAAAATGTAGAATACAAACTACAGTATCAATGGTTTCAACATGAGAATTTGAAAAGAAGTCTGTAAGTAGAGTTTGCCTTTTTTATATTTAATTTACACTTTATCCATACATTTTCAATTTTATTTATTTATACCAAATAGAGTTTCAACAATCTCTGGTTCATTATTAGAAAATTTTATTTTTATACCAAATAGAGTTTCAACAGTCTCTGGTTCATTATTAGAAAATAGATATCGTTCAAATTCTCTACATATTCCACAAATGTTTCATGATCATTCCAACAAAGTCTCTATATGAATTGAGCTGGATATAATCATATAATCTTTTTAATTAAATTACTGGCACAGCCAGTGGTTTAACTGAAGAGATTTCATAATTCAGCCAGTGATTTCATATTCATGATGGACAAGATTGAAGATTACAAATTTTGACAACAGTTTAAAATTTTGTGATGATAGTTCTCAGGAAAAGAACAAGTTCTTCTCCTAGGTCAAACTTATTGACCTCTTGCATTCCTTTTTCAATTCTTCTCCTAGGTCAAAGTTATTGACCTCTTGCATTCCTTCCTGAATCTGTAAGGGAACACAGCTTTTTTAAAACATTTCTGAATAGTTAACTGTGAAACTTCTTGTTAGGCAACATAAATCCATCTCATTACATTCAGAATAGTAAATGATCAGTAATTTGCTTCTTTTGGTCTAATCTCTAAGGAAAGCTTAAATAGTGCTTTTGGCTTTCTGATTTACAAGTAAGGCAAGTGGTTTTATATGAATGATTATATGCAATTAATTAATTGGACTTAAAATTCGGACTAACAATTAGATAATCTATATCATAGTTTTGATTTTTTTTTCTGTATTCGTTAATTTTTTTATAATTATAATGGATTGTTCCTCAGATTCCTTGATAATTAATGTAATTATCATGTCATTTAATGTTTTTATTTTCAAATGTTTTAGTTAAATTTATGTACTTTTTTTGTTAAATATATATGTTTTATTATTTAATTATATAATTGTGGTTATTCTCTGACCATCCAACACTTTTGGACTCTGAGCGCCCTTACTCACGTCTTTAAATAAATAAAATATTAATTTATAATTTGGCTATCTGACACATAACTAATCGCAATCCCCAAAAAATTATCAAAAAATTTAAATGAAAATTAAGGAAATTTCATTTTTTTAATTTTTCCTAATTAATTAGGTTTAATTCGTAAACAATCGCAGACCACTAATATCAAATCTCCATTTGGATTTCAATAAAAAAATCGAGTTATCAAGAGTTGACTGTATTTACAATTTTGTATTCTACTCATTATGTACAGAGGCAAAATGTGCTTGGGGTGAAATGTGGGAGGCAAATTCTTCAAATTCTTGGAGGCAAAATGCAAGGGGCCACTTTTCCGTACACCCAAAAAACTTCATTCTAATAAATTATTTGCAACAATAAATACAATTTTCTGGAAGTTAGAATTGAAAACATCAATACTATCTGTTAAAACTTCTTTAATTATGGATTTTGTTAAAATTATTCACTTATTTAGAGATATGTTGGCTAAATTTAACAAAAATGAATAGAATTATAAAATACCTTCAAAATTTAAATTGATATATGGAATATATATATACTACAGATTGAAATATATGGATAGCAATTATCATTGCAAGTCCATAACAATAAATTAAACTAGCACAATATTCAGAAAAACAGAAGTTTATTCATAAAATGTTTTTGATCGATTATACAATTCTTATTAGCAACTATACAACACAACTATACAAAGACATCAGTTTAAAAATACACAAAATAACTAGATTCAAATAAAAGCTAACATAATATAACATTCTAAAAATTCTATTTGAATGGTTAAAGAAGAGTATTCAAAATTTAAATAGTATATGCAATATTACTATGATTAACAAAGAAATACATTACGCGCCATTTATTTTTTCAGTCTTAGGTGTACGCAGTCAAAAAAGTTTGGAGACCACTAATATAGATATTTGGCATCAAAGAAAACAACGCGACTACGAATAGTATGAACTTTAAAGTACAGTAGTTGCATAACCAAAAGTAGTCAGGGGTGTCTAGGTTGTTTGTAATTATTGCATATTATCTTTTTAGTATCTTGTAGTGTTGGGATATTAACATTTCCATATAGGTATTTGCAGAAACTGACCAAAGTATGAGATCGTAATCGATTACTGATTGGATAAAAGTAAGCAGTATAATATGTAAGATGTTATAATTACGTAAATAATAGAGGTTGTGGCAAATAATTCCTAGTCTAATAGATAATTGCTTTATTAGGTGGTAGATCTGTTGTGTATAAGTTAGTTTGTCATCCATGATTATCCCAAGGTCATTTTTAGTACGAATTCGTTTTATAGAGACAGAATTAATAGAGTGGGTTGGAGTAGTAACTTCAGATAACGCGAATATCATATTGTCAGTTTTTTTTATGTTAATATTAAGTTGATTATTATTTAACCAGGAAGAAAGAATAGATAGATCATTCTGCAGAATAGTATAATCGGTATTAAGAATTTTTATATCATTGGCGTAGGCATAAACAGTAGATTTGATTAATGTGAAAATTGGGTCGATATGAACTGAAAAGAGGATTGCACTTAAAGAGGATCCCTGCGGTACTCCAATACATAATTTATATTATTTAATGATAGTCAGTCCAAACAAAATATTTGTTCCCCTCACGTTTATTTATTATTATCGTATTTAATATAGATACATGCCGCTTTATTTTCGTTAAAAGCTGTATATAATCCCAGCCTAGGTTTACTATCTTCCAAATCCAACTTAAGTTTTTTGTATATTTCTCTTGATTATGTGTCTGTCGTAATTACATTCCCTTAAGTTTTTTATATCATTGGCGTAGGCATAAACAGTAGATTTGATTAATGTGAAAATTGGGTCGATATGAACTGAAAAGAGGATTGCACTTAAAGAGGATCCCTGCGGTACTCCAATACATAATTTATATTATTTAATGATAGTCAGTCCAAACAAAATATTTGTTCCCCTCACGTTTATTTATTATTATCGTATTTAATATAGATACATGCCGCTTTATTTTCGTTAAAAGCTGATAATCCCAGCCTAGGTTTACTATCTTCCAAATCCATCTTAAGTTTTTTGTATATTTCTCTTGATTATGTGTCTGTCGTCATTACATTCCCTTTTCAAAAGTATTAGATATGTTGATGTATTAATGGGCGTAAGTGAAGAGGAGAGGGGGGCGCCATTTTTTAATGGTGCCTCAGATGACAAAATATCTAGATCCGGCGCTGATTATAAGAATGACCCAGGCAAATAATAATGTAAGAAAATACATTTTTGAGAAAATAGTTTCAGGTACAATTGGGGGGCGCCATTTTTTAATGGTGCCTCAGATGACAAAATATCTAGATCCGGCGCTGATTATGAGAATGACCCAGGCAAATAACAATGTAAGAAAATACATTTTTGAGAAAATAGTTTCGGGTACAATTTTCGCCTTATCGAAGCAGGCGATGTGTTACACATCGAAACGGAGGGCAGAAACATGCAAAAAATCGCTAGGGATCCAAGGGTCAAAGATCAAGCGTTAACGAGATATAGACCCGCAAAGTTCCGTTTATTGCAAATGGCGCAAGCGGTTTGACGTTGTGCCTGCCTCGCTGCGGTCTGCGACGCGACGCGTCCCGTTCCCGTGCTGCACTACCTATGCCGCCTAGATGCCTCTGTATCTCGTAAACGTTTGACCTTTGACCCCTGGTCCATTAGGAATTTTTTGCGTGTTCGGCCCCCCTTTCGATGTGTACCACTTTGTCCGTGCTTCGATAAGGCGACAATTGTACCTAGTTTCGAATATATACAGGGTGTAAATTATCTCCTTCAAAAAAACTACACTACGACGTAGACGAAATTCAGGCGATTAAAGTGATATAAGTCACTTGGGGTCGCAAATCGCAAGCAACGCCGTAAATTGAACCTCAAACTAAGCTGAAAGTCTCGTAAGTAGGCAGTACTCGCTGAGGATAGCGCTCTTGGTACAGTCGTCTTGCTGCCAGTGCATTACCAGTTTACGACGAGCTTCGCCAAAACACATGTACATGTTGGCTAACTCGTTGTTGTCAAACTGATCCATAAAAACAGTGTACCTTGTCGAACTGGTTAAACTAAATTAATCAACAGTCAACGGCGCAGTTTTTCTGCAATGACGATGCAGCTCTTCTCCTTCGGCCCGCCCGGGCTTGCGATTTGCTCAAACTGATCCATAAGAACAGTGTACCTTGTCGAACTGGTTAAACTAAATTAATCAACGGCGCAGTTTTTCTGCAATGACGTTGCAGCTGTTCTCCTTCGGCCCGCCCGGGCTTGCAATTTGAGATCCCAAGTGTCTATCACTTTAATCGCCTGAATTTCGTCTACGTCGTAATGTAGATTTTTGAAGGAGATAATTTACACCCTGTATACTTAATTTATACATTTATTAGCATATTTTATACATATTCTACATTTAACATTTTCATCTTACTTTCTGAAAGTAAGTCAGAACATCATGTCTGTTGCGTGTTCAACATAAATAATTTCTGAAATAATTAGCAGATTTTCATGAAATTTTATAGGCATGTTCTTCATTAAAGTTGACCTCGAAAATCGTATTTTTTCATTCTACAGCTTCATCCATTTAAAAATAATGGATATTCAAACTTTACTCGTTCTTCTTATATATATCAAGAATTGAGATTCGATCAAATGCGATTTTCGCCAATACTGAACTTATTGTTATCAATTTTTGTTAGAGAAAAATTTAATTATTGTATACTGTACATCATAATTTCTTATTTAGACATACAATCTATTTTCTGCTATATTTCAATTATAACAAGAAATTTGCGATTTTAATCATTTCAACACTTCGTTTCAATTAAACGTAATTTTATTTCCATTAATTTCTTTCATGAAAATTGTGGTTCAGAAAAACAACAAACAGATTTATTAACCGATAAACTGTTTCACTAGCATAAAAAATTTATATTCAATTGGATATTCGTTATGAATATTATCGATCGGTAATCGAACAGCTAGAGTTAAACTACTGTATATAATAGTTCTTGTAAGATAGCATTGGACTAAAAGTAAACATAGATAGATGGAAAAATTGAAATATTACAGGTTAGTCTATTTAGTAAGAGTACTGTTCAACGTTTCTACATGTTGAACACCGCTAAATATTACTATTGTTCCTAGATAATCCATATTTTAAATATGTTGGATTATACAGTATAGTTGACAGGTGATGAAGTTTGAAATTCCAACGTAAAGGTCTAAAACATAAACCGATTCTATGGTAACTGTTACAGTTACCATAGAATATTAATAAAATGATAATACTCTATAAAAGAAGAGACTTTCCTAGGAATAGTAATGGCGACAAACGGAAATATAGGGCTAATCTTACATTTTTTATGATGCACAGATATATTATAGAGGAAGTAACAAATTAAACAAAATTAACTATGTATACAAATATTTTTCCAAGTTTTTATTGAAAAAATCTTAATGCATTATATCGTAGCATAGGCAAAGTGCAGAGCAAATAATTATGCTATAGATATATTGCATAATTAACTTTTTTATTTAATCATGCAATATATTAATCAGTTAAAGTTATCACGTTCCTTGCATTTCCATAATGGGAAAATAAAGATAATGGATCCAGAATCATGAAATATTCTTATCAAAGAATATTCTTCTTACAATTCTAATCTATTACAGATCATGTCTTCGCATCATTTCATGTTCTTTATGACAATGAGAACCTCTATTAAACAAAATAATAGCAATATGGCGAAGTTTTAATAATTGTTATAATCACTTAATAACTTTTTGGTTCTTTTCAAAATTTCGCGAAAATCACGAAAAAAAAAAGAATCAGAGAAATTGTTAACAAACGACAGCATCGGAAAGCAGTATTAAGTTTATGGGATCCATACACTTAAAACACTGCCTTCCGATTCTGTTGTCAAGTTATAGTTTCGAGAACTGTATTCTTTATCAGAGACTTTTGGGGTCCATAAGGAAAGCGGGAAAATAATATTTAATATTTAATAGACATAAATTGCTAACAAATTCTGAATTAATAGCAAATAAAGCAAATATTATATTTCTATGAAAAACATAAGTTAAAAAAAAATTTCAATCGGTTTTGTCAAAAGATGTTTTTTTATCAGAATGCAAGAAAGTGTATAAATAATCTAAGAATCAGATTCAATTTTTAAAATATTTATATTGATATCATTTTATTTTAATATGTGGTGATGATATTCTCTAATTTTTTATCATTATTTTAATTAAATAAAAATAAAGAGAGGTCCAATCTAATGCTTGTTTGACACTATCAACTCTATGTGACATTTCGTCAAAAAATCAATTAGAATTTTTTATAATTTTACAATCTATAATATAATTTAAATTGTAAGGCAAAGACATTAACAACAACGAAGATTTTTGCGATAAAAATAAAAAATTTAATTATGCAATATATCTATAGCATATCTATTTGCTCTGCACTATGCTGTGATATAATGCATTAAGATTTTTCAATAAATTGTTAATTTTGAAATAAAAATATTTTGTTGTTGTTATAATATTTTCCAATTATTTACAAAATGTTTTTAAATTCATAAAAATAAAAGTAATAAAAAATTACTTTAATGTTTTGTTCGCATGACGAATTGCGTAGATTTTTTTAATTAAAATTATTTATTGTTAAATTTCTAACAATGTAAGCATTTTATTTTTAAAATATTTAAAAAACCAACTTATGTTCGATTAGTTGCTCGTTTCAAGATGATAAAATAAATTAATAAGCTTCTTTCTAATAAGAACGTTTTTTAAAAAATTTAGAATTTTTATCATCAAGTTCTTTTATAAGATATTTCACCAACAAACAACAAAATAAAATACGCTCTGTTGCAAAATAATCGTTGCAGGTTTGCTGTTGGCGTATGAAGCGGCATCTCTCAAATTTCCTCAGTTTTTCACATTGTTGACGGATACCTCGTAGAGGCATGTTCATAGACTAATGTGATGAAACAGCAAAAACCGATCTGTTACCCCTGTAACTAAGGGGTTAGAATATGCCCATCGTTTGACAGCACGTGTCGTAAAAGTCGACTAAAGGCGTCACCTCTCGTTGGTGGTTCCGAGGTCTGTCACTGGGGGCTCGCTTTTCAACTCCTACACGGAATCAGGACTGCTCCGGCAATGCCCACATCTGCCACTGGGAACCTGCCATGGGGCTCTACACGGACTTGGAACCGCACTGCAGGCTTGCCAGCCTCGTATCCAAATTCATATTTCGTGCGCTTCATGTTCGAGAGACAAGTTTACACATAATGCCCATAGAGAAGGGAATTAAAAAAACTCAGTCAGTTATATCCGTTTTTACCAACGCTGCTCCTTATATTAACCTCAAATTTACCATTCTTACACGCCCTTAAAACGATTTTGACTTGGAACCGCACTGCAGGCTTGCCAGCCTCGTATCCAAATTCATATTTCGTGCGCTTCGTGTTCGAGAGGCAAGTTTACACATAATGCCCATAGAGAAGGGGATTAAAAAAACTCAGTTATATCCGTTTTTACCAACGCTGCTCCTTATATTAACCTCAAATTTACCATTCTTACACGCCCTTAAAACGCTTTTGTGTTCATTTTAATCATTTGTATATCAAGAAGAAAGGTATTTGTGTAACGAGTTTGGAATTATCGTTCTATTTTTTAGAGGTGTCATTTTTTTTTTGCAACAGAGTATAGCGTTTATGATTTTTCTGTAAAAAAAGCTTAAGAAATAATCTATGATTTGATTCCTTTTATTTGCATTAGAAATATAACGAAGAAATTATGTGCCTATAATACAAGAAAACGCTTTTGTGTTCATTTTAATCATTTGTATATCAAGAAGAAAGGTATTTGTGTAACGAGTTTGGAATTATCGTTCTATTTTTTAGAGGTGTCATTTTTTTTTTGCAACAGAGTATAGCGTTTATGATTTTTCTGTAAAAAAAGCTTAAGAAATAATCTATGATTTGATTCCTTTTATTTGCATTAGAAATATAACGAAATTATGTGCCTATAATACAAAAAAAATTGAACCCAAATCATTGATAACTTATCTCTAAGTAACTAAATGTCATCCTATTACAGTAACCCTCTTTTCTTTTGCTAATGGTTAGTATTTTCACGTTAAATTACATTAAAGAACTCGTACAGATTCTGTTCTGAAGTAACTAAATGTCATCCTATTACGGTAACCCTCTTTTCTTTTGCTACTAGTTAATATTTTCACGTTAAATTACATTAAAGAACTCGTACAGATTCTGTTCGTACAGATTCTATTCTGTTTAACTTGGATGCTTTTTATTCATATGAATAGTTCTAATTTTTTATATTATGCAACTAATTATTATATAATTTTTATTGAATGAATGAATAAAATAAATAAAATATTTTTCTAGTCTCTCTTGCTTTCTCTTTAAAGCCATAAGAAAACATTTTAGATAAATATATTTTCACTAAATATTTTATATAAGAATATTTTTGTTAGTATCTGTTAAATCTGCTTTTGTAACAATGTTTCTTTCTGTTAGTGAACAGAAAGAAACCATAGTAGTATACATTAAATAAAGAAGTTTATTTAAATATTCTTGCAGAACTATCAATGTATATAATGTTACAATTGTTTAACATATTATATATATGGTATTATTAAATATGAAATCCAAAGAACAATTTCAAATTCAGTAAAAAAATGTTTTGGAAAATAATTGTCAGAAATAATTTCTTTCGTTTCACAATTTTGAAATTTAAATTAAAGACTAATTATTATATAATTTTTATTGAATGAATGAATAAAATAAATAAAATATTTTTCTAGAGTCTCTTGCTTTCTCTTAAAGAGAATTAAAGAGAATTAAATTCTCTTAAAGAGCCATAAGAAAACATTTTAGATAAATGTATTTTCACTAAACATTTTATATAAGAATATTTTTGTTAGTATCTGTTAAATCTGCTTTTGTAACAATGTTTCTTTCTGTTAGTGAACAGAAAGAAACCATAGTAGTATACATTAAATAAAGAAGTTTATTTAAATATTCTTGCAGAACTATCAATGTATATAATGTTACAATTGTTTAACATATTATATATATGGTATTATTAAATATGAAATCCAAAGAACAATTTCAAATTCAGTAAAAAAATGTTTTGGAAAATAATTGTCAGAAATAATTTTTTTCGTTTCACAATTTTGAAATTTAAATTAAAGAAGCTGTTCATTGCGAAGACTTATCTAACAAGATGCAGTTGTGTTTATACTTCATTTTGATTCTTCGTTATAAAGAAGTTGAAGATAAATATATAAATTTTCAAATATTTTATCATGAAATATAGATACAAGTTGAATATCCCCAGTTCGAAATTCCGAAATATTCTAAAATCTGTAAGTTCGCATTCACAGTAGAGAAATCTTTGGGATAAGCCTATAGGCACATTTGTCATGATCGCATGAAATACACTAGTTATCTATCAATAGAGAACAGATAGTAGCGTATTTACACTACTATCTATCGTCATTTACTGTGGATAATTGCCAGTATATACATTTTCGGGATAAGCCTATAGGCACATTTGTCATGATCGCATGAAATACACTAGTTATCTATCAATAGCGAACAGACAGTAGTGTAAATACGCTACTATCTATCGTCATTGACTGTGGATAATTGCCAGTATATACATTTTCGTGTATTTTGTGTAGGCACTAAATGATTGCTATATGAGCCTTTCATAAACCAAACTGATTAATTCCATTTTTTTTTATACCCAAGCACATGATCAGTATGGTAATAAAATTGAGAAATTACAGAAAATGGAGTAAATCACTTTGGCTTCGGAGAGAGACTTAATATAGAGAAAATAATGTATATTGTGTATCAAAATGGCTTCCTCTATGGTCGAAATATCTATGGTTGTTTTTATCCACATTATCTACTCATCATCGGATACATATGGTGCATTAACTGTTGAAATATTTTGACGTTATGAACAATATTTTGATATATTTCGTGCATAATGCGCCTTATGATTCATTGTTCATGCGGTGAAAGATAAGGCAATATTGAGTGCATAGCCATGGGCACTACCGTGATTCAATAAACCATCAAACATGGTCAATGTGAGGTAACTGTAACTATTTATATTTTGTTGTATTGCTTCTATAATGTCAAAAATGTCTGACAGTGACTGACAGTGTCAGACTTCTCATCAACTTCATCAGTTCATAATATTCCAAAATCCGAATCCAAAATGCTCAATTCTAAGCATTAGGAATATTCAACATGTATTATCTAAACATGTTTTTAGGATCAATTTTCGAGCTTTAACTCATTAGACAATAAAATTAAGTCAGATACCATAAGAAGAGAAAAAAATGGAGCTTTATTCCAAAAAAAAATAAAAAATAATATTCACATTCATCACTTCTTTAACATCTTTACATTAATAAGTCGTGTCAAATGACTATAAGTCTTCATCTCACAAGTTAGTAGCATAAGTGATGATTGAAATTTTTAAGATATAAAACCAATTTTTTTCCTGGAGATTCAGACTGAAAAACCATTTCTGAAATCTATTTTCGCCACTGGGCTGTTTATATAAAAGATTAAAGAGAGTTACAGCCGTTAGCAAACAAAAAGTACCGTACTTCAGCTTTACGGATATATCAAAAATTCCAAATCCATATTACTTATAAAATACAGATTATGTGAGAGTGTGTGTGTGTGTGTGTGTGTAGGTGTGAGTATGTGTGTGTAGGTGTGAGTATGTATGTGTAGGGTATGTAAGTGTGTATGTAGGTGTGTGTGTGTGTGTGTGTGTGTGTGTGTATGTGTGTGTGTAGGTGTGTGTGTGTAGGTGTGTGTGTGTAGGTGTGTGTGTGTAGGTGTGAGTATGTATGTGTAGGTGTATGTAAGTGTGTATGTAGGTGTGTGTGTGTGTGTCACTCTTTTATTTAAAATCTAAAAAATATTTTCAGGAATATGATATAGAATTTTGTTTTTGTCCCTACGGCGCTCTTTTTTATTCGACATTTTTTAGGGCCTAGGGGGCCCAATTTTTATTTATTTTATGACAATAAGTATCGATAGCTGGCGCTAAGTGTTAAAGTAAGGATCAACAGATAACATCTGCATTACTACTACTGGATTTTTACAAAGTGGTAAGCCAAAACTTTACCACTCGGTCAGATGGCCGAGTAGTAAAGCTTTGGCTTACCACTCTGGAGGATCCGGGTTCAAATCCGGGTCCCACACCTCCAGTTTTTCAAGAGAGGTCCGGACCCGGCCCGTTAAACCCCATCCTTCAACCATCTGGTTGACCCCATCATGGGTGTTGGCCAGCCTGTGATGGGTTACTTCACAATGAAATTATATACAACCTATAAGTGGCCGCCGCCAGATACAGAATATTCCATGAGGATATGGCGGCTTAATCTAACTAACCTAACCTAACTTAGCTAAAACAATTATTATTTATTATGATACAGGATACTGTTCAATATCAATTTGTGTTCAACCAGTATCTTTATATCATATCTTTTCATTGGATGTTTATTTTAAAGGGAATTTTATGTTCAATTTGCAGCGATGTTAAGCATGTTGTAAATTCCTGATTACGATCGAGACATATTACATATCTCAAATGAAATCTATTTATATATTATCACACAAAGAAATTATATACGGGAAACTCATTTTATTGTCACGTCATCCTATTTAAAATCACACAAAAAGCAGTAATACATACAAATTTTTTATTTATTGCAATTTTAAATGAAATTTTTCATTTATATTAATGTTCGACGTGGCGATAGACAATCTGGGTAGTGTCCATAAGCCACGTTGCATTATTTTAAAGGAATTTTGAGTCTCTCCTCCTTCGAAATTTTTCTTCGCACGATGTTTGATTATTATAACATTGTTCTCCAAGCTGATCGGAGAAACAATTTGGATTAGCCAGACCTGTTTTCTAACAAACGTATTTCCACATGTTACATTAGTCTTTATTTCTCTAACAACTACACACATATATTTTATATTTTATTTTATAACTAAAATATTGTTTAGTCATAAAGATATAAGCATTAACCATTTTAACAGTGATATCATAATTTACAGAACTCTTCACCCTTTCTTCTTTCCTTATTTCTCAAATTTATACTCTACTCCTAAAGTTTGACATAATTTATGGATTTTCCTTTAAAGTGTGATATAATTTATGGATTCTCCCTAGCTAATAAATAAATAATACTTAAAATAAATACAAAAAGAAATAATATACATGACCTATTAAAAATTTCCATTTTATTGCTAAATCTGTTCTTATGCAACATCATTGTCAAGGCATAATTACCAGTATGTATTTCAACTGAGCATTATTATATGTAAAAATTAAAATACAGGTAGCCTGGATTAGTGCAAGTTCGAATAATGCGATATCCAATTGGTGCAACTTATAAAAATGATACCGTATTTCAGTTAGTGCGAGCAAATATTCGATTAATGCGAGTTGTAAGCATAGACCCTACACGACGCTCTTCCGATCTCAACTTATAAAATTGATACCGTTTTTCAGTTACGATATTCGATTAGTGCGACTTATAAAAATGATACCGTTTTTCACTTAGTGCGAGCAAATATTTGATTAATGCAAGTTGTAAGCATAGACCAGTCTTACTAACAAAGATTCATCCCCTTTTATGAACAAATTAATGTTAATTTTCCTAACAGTGATATCATAATTTACAGAACTCTTCACCCTTTCTTCTTTCCTTATTTCTCAAATCTATACTCTACTCCTAAAGTTTGACATAATTTATGGATTCTCCCTAGCTAATAAACAAATAATACTTAAAATAACACATAAAGAAATAATATACATAGCATATAGAAAATTTCCATTTTATTGCCAAATTTGTTCTTATGCAACATCATTGTCATCGCATAATTATGTATTTCAGCCAAGTATTATAATAATGCAAATTATATTTAAAAATTAAAATATTGTCCACATATTCGCATTAAAAATCGGTGTTCAGCGTTTCCTGAATGGACCACACCTGTTTTTAACAATTAAATTTTTGGGTAAATTAAAGAAAGAGCCAAGCACGTGTTAAACATGTGCTGGTTTTCTGCACATGTGCACGTTTTTGTATATTATTATCCTAATAATTATTTTTAATATGTGATTTATAAACAAAACTCGGCAACGCCGTGTATTTTAGCTAATATCTATAAAACCTATGCTAATTTAATTAATTCTGTAAACAATATTTTAAAATTACAATATACACGACTACTGTATTTATAATTATGCAGCACTAATTGCAATAATTATTAATAACAATTACTGTATAAATATAATTAACAACAATAATAACAATAATATGCATTATGATCACTGTTCATGTAAAAATCCGTCAAGAATAAAAATTAGAAAAATGTATCTATTAAATAAAACTGATGTTATAAAATATAAAAAGTCGAAAATTAATGAAAATCTTCAGTACTATAAATTAAAGTTAAAATACAAAATTTTATAAAAGTTTAAATAACAACCATGAAGTTATTTTTACAATTAATGTATGTAACTTTAAACAAACTTCCTTTGTATAATGAGGCCAGAAAAAATTAATCATGTTTATTTCAACGTAATTTATATTCAATTCGATACTGTAAAATACGAAAATTTTATTTTGATAAATTTTTTTAATTACAGTAGTGCGATATGCGAAACACCTGACGTATGTTTTTAATCGCCGTCAATGATAAATAAAAAGAAAAATATTGCAGTTAGTATAAAAAAAACCGATTTTAATAATTTTTACATATTTGATAACTATAAATTTAAAAATATTAATATCGCATAATGAATTCTGTTTAATCAGCAAACAGAAAATTTGAAAGATTTCATTCCTGTATATTCTGTATAAAATATGTATATAGGCATTTCTGATTTATATAGGATGATAAATTCATACAAAAGTATTTTTTATAAGTGTTAAAATATAACTATTAATTAATATGTCGCTCATTTTTTAATATTTTTTATATGTTACTCATAGCAGCAGAATTTACTCTGAACGAATATATTTTTAAATAATTTTTCAATTTATGTGCAACAATTTTGAATGTATATATATCATTCCTATTTAGTAACATCGAAAAAGGTAATAAATGAATTTTTCTCGTTCCATATGTTTCGTTGCATTATATTTTATATTATTATTATTATTTCTATATAATATATATATGTACTATTATTATTTTATGATATTAATATGTTCTGCATAAGTACTGTTAATATTGAAAACCAATTGAAAATAGTAAAGAGAACAAACCTTACCTTATTTATAGCTGAGCACACAAATAAATTTACTATTCATTCAATGGTGATGGTCGCAAATTCATATATATAACAAAACAAAACGAAATCAAAATGGTTGACACTGATGATAAAAATCCGTTTTAGCATTTACAAAAAGATCAATTTGTAAAATAATTTCACGAGAGAAGACTTTTCTAAATTGTCAAGTAACAACGAAGTTAGTGCACGGTATCACGTGACTGAGATTGTCACGTGATCTCTCCCCTTAGTAGTTCCTCTTACAATTACGAATGAAGATGAACAATAAATTCCTTCCGTGAAACTATTCATAAAATTAATATTTTCCAGATTAAAATTCTTCGGAATATTTAATTATTTAAAAAAAAAAAATGTTTGCTTAATGCTAATAATATTGATAATATAAATATCTAGTAAAATTTAAAAAGTATCGATAAATATTACTTGTAATTGTTACAAATAAACTAACTGAAAAATTATATTTATATTTTCAATTAATATTCAGTAAAATCTTTAAAAAATCATACTTATATGCAATTAAAAAAAAAATAAACTTTTTTTTTTACCATTTTACATATAGTATATACATTATATATTTTATATATAATAAAATAGTCAAAATTTCTGCATTATAGAATAAAGAAGTTGGATATTTTTTTAACAAATAATTATATTTTATTTAAACTAATTATCTTTGAAATTCTAATTAAAAAAAAAATAGAATTATTGTGCAGTATAGTACTCTTGACAGTACTTTATCGAATAAAAGTCACTCGCGCCATCTGTGCGAATAATTTTCATACATAGCTTTTTTACAAATTTAAATAGATTTAATAATACATGTTTTCGATATTTTAAACATATATAATATAAATTTTTAAAATACGTAAAGCTAAACTGATTATAAAAATAAATAAAATTCAATAAAAAAATTTGATTTAATAATACATGTTTTCGATATTTTAAACATATATAATATAAATTTTTAAAATACGCAAAGCTAAACTGATTATAAAAATAAATAAAATTCAATAAAAAAAATTAAAAAAAAAACTTTCAAATGTTACTGCGCCATCTGTACTTTATAAAGGAAATTAAATCGTTTTTTAATTTCTATAATTTTTTAAAGTTTTTAAAACAGCTGTTTCAAACTCATTTTCTTTAAAGGGGCTACTTTAATCATCTTTGTCTGGTTGAGGACCGTATTTAAAATTAATGTCTTACGAGAAAAAGAAAGATTTTTACACGAGGTAACATCGTAAACTCTTTCAGTTTATTTAACTATTTATATTTCAATTTTCTTAAAATGATATGTCTCAATTAATTTTCAAATATTTCATGAAGAATGGTTACAATTATTTTTCTGAATAACTTTTATATAATCTTACGATTATAATAAATGTTATGGGGGCCTCAATAAAGGGCATACGGTGCCCGAGTTTCAGATAGCTCTAGATCAGTGGTTCTCAACTTTTTTTAAGGAACATATTTTAATATTTAAAAAATTTAGCGGCATACCTAAATATGGCAAGATTCTGCTTTTCACGGAATCCAAGATTTTTACATAATATTTTTAGTTATTACTAATAGATAATCGGTATATAATCAATTGGGAACCGATAAGTAGCTATATGAAAAAGTACTTATTACAACGAAGTATGGCATAATATTTTTAGTCATATTACTAGTAGTAAATCAATCGCGAAAACCGAACCGATAAGTAGCTATATGAAAAAGTACTTATCACAATAAAGTATCGATACCTGTGCGCGACACCATCTTGAAAGGGACAATGTCTTGGGCGACACTTTCAAGATGTAACGTTACACGAAGTGCGTCGTGTTATAGAAGAGCGATTTCATTATACGAATTCGTGTTATATGAGAGCATGTTATACGGGAGTTTACTGTAATATATCTTGAAGGTGTCGTGCAAGAATTATATTCAAATTTCTTGGCAAGAATACTTTTAAGATGATATAATTATGCATCTTGATGCAAATATATATTATATATTAGTATGTATATACTATATAAATCCATAAATTGCATAAGTAACTTATGGATTTCAGCATAAAATCATAGCTCACATAATCGTAAGAATAATTACCTGCAGATTTTTGGCTTTTAAAGCAACGTATAAAACCATAGCAGGTTTCGATGTTATACGGGAGTTTACTGTAATATATCTTGAAGGTGTCGTGCAAGAATTATATTCAAATTTCTTGGCAAGAATACTTTTAAGATGATATAATTATGCATCTTGATGCAAATATATATTATATATTAGTCAATGTTCAGTGTTTGTATTTACAGTAATAAGTAAACTATGGATTTATAAGTCATCAATAGCCATCTCAAGGCATGACTAATCAATGTTATAAGTTTTTTTTCACAAATTCCTTTGGATAATCTTCTAAATATGTCCAATGTAATCTTATAAATCTAAATGAAATTTAAGATATTATTTCAACTAATAAGCAAAAGTGTCCATCTTATTACAAACAGTTGTTCAAGATACAAGATAGAGAGGCCAGGATATAAGTCATCTTATTACAAACAGTTGTTCAAGATACAAGATAGAGAGGTGTCCCAGAATACAGGTTTAACAATATAAAAATATATGGGCTTTTGTCCGGTTCCAGGAAAAGTCGTTCAACATAGACAGGTGTCCAACATATAAAGGTGTCCAACTTGATAGGTTTTATTGTATTGTCATTTTTTTAAATAAAATGCATTTATTGATGTTTTTTACTTAATTTCAATAATTTTTATTTGAATTTTTTATAAATTTTCAGATTTATAATCAAAAACATGACACATGAAAATCCTCCACCCTTGTACATAAACAGCTATAATATTTTCTAACCTTACTCTAATCGGCATTGAGATGCTTTGTTAGCACACTACACCCAATACCATATGCAGTGCAGTAAAGTAGGCTGGACTACAGTTTTCCACAAAACAACTGGCCACCATAAAACAATAAAAGTGCCATGTCCCTTTTTATAGCCTGAGTTGCTTACATTAATTTCTCATATTTTACTAAATTATTTGTAAAATTAAAGCAATAAATGAATAAATAAGTAAAAATATTTTATATTTTAACAGAATTAACTGAAATTTTTGTATCAGCAAAATTTTTTTAATTGTATGAATTTACAGTTCATTATATTAAAATTCAGTGCTTTATTAAAATTTCAAAAATAAATTTATCTCACCCCAAAATCAAAATAAAATTACTAAAATATAATAGGATAGAAAGTAGAATAGATAAAATTTAGTGAAAAACAGTAAAATTCTACAAATGCAATCCATTCACATTTTCTATCTTTAAAATGGAATTTAAAAAGAAATTTTGGCTATTGGAAAATTTAGGACTCATCATCAAATGCATTATTTTCACTGAATAAGTGCAAAAAACTGCTCCACGATAGCTCCACTGCATAACTCAGGATTGAATTTTATTTATATTTGTTTTCTAATCATTTTTTGTTCTACCATCTTGATGTGTAAACATGATAAAGAAATTGAAGGGATTAAGAGGTCTAACTATTTGGATTGTTTAATAAATTTATTGTTGTTTTTGAATTTTTGGTTGATAATTAATTAAATAAGTTATTTTACTAACTTGTACTTTATTTTAACAATAATAGAGCACAACAATTTATTAACTAATTCCATAAAAAATTTTAGTAAAATTGAATAAATAAATATATATATATACTAAATTATTAAAGAGGAAAATTGAATAAATTTTTCCCTAGTAGAAATTTTCTAATGTAAAAGAATCGATACATTTTTGTAATTAACTTATACAATTATATCTCTAACAATAACTAACGTAATGATCTCGATATGAAGATGATCTAATTTAATTAAAGTACCTTGATATGTTTTAACCTCATCAGCACTTTTTACGTTCTGTTGGTTGCTATTTCATTTATGTTATGATTAGTCTGCATAAATTAGAACAAATTTTCGCTATAATCGTTCTCTTGATTTGTAATTATCATTATAATAAATAAATAAATTTAAGTACAATCATTATCGAAAATTATATTCGGTGATGTTTCGAGTTCGTTTACCTGTAAAAATATGCAAAAATTTCATCTGCAAAACTTCAAAATTAAGTCACGAATATATTAAGTAATTACTTTCTGAAAAATAAATTTGTAAAATTTAAAATGGCATTTGGAGTTCGGAATCGATCTATCGATCTATCACTCAGTAGCATAAACTGTCTTACGAACTGTCCAACTGAATTTTATAACAAGATTTAGTATAGGTATGCTATTTATTCTTACCTCTGAAAAGAGAGAGAGAGAGAGAGGCTTGGGAATCTGTCAGATTTGTTTACGTTTAAATTTCCTAGAAAAATGAGAAAATACTAACGCTTTTCATTTGCATAATTACTAAAATTTAATTGATGCAATTTTCTTGCCCGAAATTCCATAAAAAATAATTAAATAAAACTATTATTTTTATTATTTAATTTACTTATTTGGTATTAATTCTATTTATAATTAAGTATATTAATATATTTGTCATTTTTGATTCTAACAAATTTGTGATTTTTTTTAACCATCATGAAATTCAAGTTGTTTTTTTACAGTTAGATTAGCTATTGTTTTGAAAATCAGTTTTTTGGTAGAAGTCCTAGCCAGGCAGATTCTGGAATTATTGCAGAGTCATTAGCTGTTAGCTGATAGTTATTGAAATTAGCAACTTTGCAAGTAGGTCATTCAATATCAGTTCCTCTGTTGAAAGAAGTGAATTTTGTCTTAAAATCAATTATACATATAGTAAATTTGATATAAAAATATATCTGATGCTGTCTTATAACTTAAAACATAAAAGAATATTAATATTAATATAATTGAATAATGGGAATAAACAAAAGGAAAAATTATTTTTGCAAAACAAAAAGTGGTATACATAATAAAATATATACTGCTTCTACTGATCAACTAGTTAAACATATATAACTCAAGCAAGTTTTGCAGTGTAGAACAATTTTATTAAAATTTAGCAAATGTTTTTGGCATATAGCTATTATCAGGTTACAAAAAATAGAACAGAAAATGTCATTATGGAAAATAAAACTTAAAAATTGAATAATACTATGTTGCTATGGTTACACAAATTAAAAACAATTTAAAAACTTGTTATATCTATTAAAATAAATACAAAGTATTTAAAGTTACAGATTAAAATTAATACAAACAATTAGAAAAAACATGGCCAAGAAATTGAAACTAAAGTTAATGTGGAGCAGGCAGCAGATTTTCAATAGCATACAACCATGCTGGGGAAGCTGCTGAGCAGGCTTCTTGTTTAAAATGTTCTCCATCCTCTGCCTTGTGATGATTTCTAGGGTTTCTGAAGTTGTAGCTTGGTTTGGTGTATTCAGCCACTTAATACACCAAACAAAGCTAGTGAAAATCTGCTGACTGCTCCACATTAACTTTAGTTTCGATTTCCTGGCCGTGTTTTTTCTAATTGTTTGTATTAATTTTAATCTGTAACTTTATTTTAATAGTTATATTAAAATAAACTTACAGATACAGCAACATAATATCATTTATTTTTTTAAGTTTTATTTTCTGTTCTATTTTTTGTAACCTAATGATGGCAATATGCCAAAAACATTTGTTAAATTTTAATAAAATTGTTCTATACTGCAAAACGTGCTTGTTTTATAGATGTTTGAATAGATTATATAAACATACTGCTTTTAATCAAAAATTTGTAAAATGATATTCATAAATCAAGGGATATCTATATATGCCAGAATATATGCATAAATTCAATAATGTATACAAAATAATCTATTGTAATAAATATTATGGAAATGACTATGCTCATGACAGATTCAACTATATCAGCAAGAGTTAACTGAAAATTTTAAAATTATTCCAAATTAGTATTTTGTATTTAAATTCCAACATTCGCTTATATTTCAATTTCTTAATTTAAAAATAAAAATATGATTTTAAGACTGATCATTATTTTAAGCCATTTAAATATATTAAAATAAAGCTAATTTCATTTACAAATTATTAACGGATAGTTAACAATAAAATCTGAAAAGAAATAATCTGCTTATTTTGCTTTTTGCTTTTTGAAAAGTGTCAAATACTCATTATATTTCAGAACAATTAATATCATTGATTACAAAGCTACTATCAAACCTAAATTGCTTAAGAAATTATTTGAGGAAAATACATAAACAAAGCCCAATGATCATACAAGTTTCATTTTTGTTTTTGATTTATTTTTCTTAAAATAAAGAGTGAAGTTTGTAAGATAATATGCTGTTTACTTGTGTCTGCAATAATAATTTTTGAATAAATTGTTTTATATAAAATTCAATAAGCTATTTAAAGTGACATTGACATAATAAGTTTTAATCTCAGATATTGAACTATTTAAAAATAGACATTTAAACTTTTGAAGAACTCCCTAATTAATTTTAAACCAACTTATTTTTTTAATGAAATTAATTGGGAAATAATTCATTTGAAGATGATCTCAATGCTGTTTAATCCTGTATATTCAATCATTCCAAAATGGAATGAACATATGATTAACTTTGTTGCATGCCATTGATAGCATATACTAGTCAATGGTATGCAACAAATGGCCATTTATCACCAGTGATTATTGATATGATATGCCAGAGGCAAACCAGAATTTTAAAACTGAAATTTGAACTGTCCTAGTTGGTTTATTTAGGATTTTCAAATAAATCAATTTATGATAATTTTTTCAGTCATAGCTTATTTTATTCAGGGACCAGTCATATCAAAAAATAGAAATTTTGTTGGATAGCTAAATCTTCATATATATATATGTATGCATGTATACCTACATTGTTTTTAGCAATCTCATATATAGATGAAAAACTTCTGAAAAAAATTCAAAAGATTTCAATTAAAATTAAGCACAATATGATAATTTTAATTTTTGCATATTACCTAAACTTAATTAGCCAGCTGGTTCAGACTACATCGTATCACTTTCAGCATAGTAGGAGTTAAAGTAGATAAATTCAATTTTCAAAAATTTTTAGAAAATACAATAAAAATATTCACATATATGTTTTTGAATTTTATTATTTAATAATTTAGAGATTTATACCTGACATTTCATCCAATTGATTAACTGTTTTCTCTTCTTCCTCTGGTTCTTCATATTCTTGTTCTTGATTATGTCTTAATTGCTGCTTAGCAGATGTTGTATCCCCATCACCTTCTCCTTCATCAGAACTTTCCTCATCAATTTTATCTTCTTGCATCAAAGTTGGTTCATCAGATTCATTCTCTCTTGTAATATTAAAAATTTTCCTTTGTTCAGTACATACAGGTCTATAAAATTAAAAATAATCATAAATTACGAAATAAAATACATACAATTTCTAAACCATAATTTAAAAATAAAGAAAGTTAATAATTTTCATATTATTTCATAAGGAAAAAATACAACAGAACCTGGAGCCATATAAACTGAAAAATGTCATTTTTAAGTAGCCTAAATTTATATATCCAATTTGTAAATTTAATGAATTTGAATCAGATTACCTTTAAACTAATGACATGATTATATTTTTACTTTTAACAATTATATAATATGCAATATAACTATACACTTGTATAATACAAATTTAATAAAATTTAAAGCAGTATATTTATGTTTATACTCTTTGTAATAATTATATAAATTATTTTTTTATATTTAGCCATCTACAATATGGAAAAAATGATAGAATTTGGATTATATGATATAATTAAGTTCAACATTTATCCAAAATAACAATTTGGCTGTTATTTTGAGATAAATGAGTGTTATTCACTGAAGAATTTAGGATCAAATTTTGAACTCCATCCTTCATTTTTTAGAGATCTGAGATAGTCTGTTGATTGTAGACAGTCAAATTAATAAACCAACCAATTCTTCACAAGTCTGGCCTGAACATGACAGTTTCTTAAATGAACTCATATCCATAATCAGATTCAATGCTATAAAAGTCTCTAATTTAATTTTAATTATATAGTATTACTAATTTGCTTTATTAGTATTTTAAATTTTAATTTTGAAAAACTTTAAATTATACATATAATTTACAAAATAATTTCATCATTCAAATGTTTTTGTATGATATATTCACTATATGAAAAAATTTTGATTTTTTTTTATCTTTGGAAATTTAACTTACAATCTTTCACAATTTAATGATAGCATTATCATCTTTATTTAAATATAAAGATTTATACATAATGATGAATCTGAAAAATTCCTTCAGATATTACAAGAAATATTCTTTTTTTGTCCATGTTTAATTAAGAATATTTCTAAATATTTTAACTTGTATAATCATATTCTACTAACCTACAAAAACTTTAAACTTAGTCTAAAATCTAAGCTTAACTAAACTTTTTATATATTTTAATCAATTTAAAGTCTATTGAAAATAAATTTAGAATTCCAAAAATGCATTTGTTACTGTTATCAAATACAATCAAATACTAATTAAAACTCTATTCTAGTATCCATGATATTTGACAAATGCTGGAACTCAGATTTTCTTCTCAAAGAACACCTATGTGAATATATACTTAACCCAGTCTTATGATACGGTTATCTATAAAAAAAGAACAACAAAAAATAACAATATGTGCTATATAAACAATAGCACAGTTATATATAAAGTTAATCTATTATAAATGTGTTCAGGAAAATACATATTCTTTGTACAATACTGTAATTTATTTAAAACAAAAATAAAATTGTTTATAAAAATATCAAATCACAATTTAAAATTTCATTTTATAACATCAAATGTGTAAAATTGAAATAGTTCAGCAGAACAGATTATGCATTTCTGCTAAATCATTTTTCAGTTTTCACATAAAAAGATCATTTGTATTTAGTTATACAAGTTGAAACACTAAATCAAGTTAGAATGTATTTAATTTAATTTTTATTCCTTAATTTTTAAATTATGAATAACAACAAAAAATTTTGGCTGCCGCAGAAATTCGAGGATTATATTTTTCTAACAATACCCTATTTATAGAAATCGGTACAGTGAATCGACTGCAAAAGAGATATCCAGCCAATCACGTTTCATATTAATATATGATTCATGCAATTATATACATACAATTCTTATACTTAATTTTTTGCGGCACACCATCAAAGATTTGGTGGCACACTAGTGTGCCGGGGCACATTGGTTGAGAACCACTGCTCTAGATACTCAAACAATTGAAAATTTTTTGACATATTAATCAAACAAACAAATTTTAATATTTTTAAAACATTAAATAAATATATATATTTTGTTTCAATTTTATTTAATTTTTTTTAATTCTGAATAAACATTATTTTAATTAGCAAAAAATTTAGAATGCAGAAAAGACAACTTATACAGGGAAAAGAAATTTTATCTGGATTTTCTCCTCGAACAAAGTGAAAAAATCATACATTGGGATTCTGAAAGCATTTTACTGGAAGAGAATTCTTTGATTTATATTCAAAGAATAGAAAACATGAGCTAAACTTGTATTTGTTATATATTTTGGATACTGTGATACTTTCGAAACTTCAAAAAGTTAAAATTCAACACTCCGGTGTGGTGATAATGAGTTGAGGATACTTGATTCTCTTGAGAAATATAAGATTGCATACAGAGAGGCACAGCATATCTGATAGACAAGAAAAATCAATGGAAAATGAACAAAAAGAAAAAAAAAAGATAAGGAAGCTATTTTGTGTTAACTGTAGATAGAAAAAAAAATAAATCACAATTTAACCCGATGTTTTCATCAAAATATTCCTTGATCCCAAGAACATATATCGATACATATCGTAAAAGAGATTAAAAACTACCATTATTAAATATTATGTACAGTAAATTCCCGTATAACGCGTTCCTCTATAACGCTATGAAAAAATTGCGTCTAGTACTCATACAACGCTATAAACAGTCTCATTTAACGCGTAGGATAATTATTTAAACTTTACTTATCCATTACCTAAAATATCCGTTGATTGCAATAAAACCAAACGATGTTTATTTCGTTTCCATGAACAACTTTAACAATTTTTCCGTTGGGTTATACGAATTCGCGTTTTTGTAGTCCGTGTTATACGAGGTCTACTTGTATATAATATTTTTTTAATTTAGTTACCTGTATTCTGTTTTATTTTTTCTTTTATTAAAAGAAACCTTCTTTAGGCTGGAACTCAGAGAAAAGTTTAAATTTGCATAAAATCGTCTGATAATGCATGTCTCGTATAACGCGATTTCCTATAAACGCCGAACGTATCCCTCGCATTGTAAGGGAGCCCGCTTTACATAAGTATTTATTTTTTTAATAATGTTATTTTAAAATATTACGTAAACAAACATTTAACACGATTTAAATATTTCTCATTATAATACTGTAAATGTCAGTACGGTATATAAAGTAGATACGAATTCCCGGGTGGGATTAATACGGAGTGCAATATAATTTTTCAATTAATCCCTTTCTATTTAGATAAATAAATCACATTCCTCGGTGATTTCCAATAAACTTCTATAATTTCATTTTCCGAACTTAAAGGAATCATTTATAAACAACGGAAATTAATTTAACCTACGTAAAATTGAATGCAATATGGCGATAACGTGTTTAAGTTTACAAATTTTTTGCGTGCTTTTTGTAATTTATAACGTTAAAGAAGGGTGACACGGATAGTGAAGATATTAGATTGTATAATGTTTTGTTTACAGATGTTGAATATGTTAATTTTCTCGTGTGAAAATTTCGTTTTGTGCGTGTTGCCAATGACAAAATCAGGCACGAAAGTTTAAAATTCAGCCAGAAAACATGTTCATGAGTTTTGTCTAACACAGTAGCATTTTATATATAATAATAATAATCCCTCGTAATATTGACAAATCGAGTTTAAGATAATAAAAATATATACGTTTATAGATCTAAAGATAATTTTTTTTACTATTCTTAATGCTGTAGTATTATTTATTAATATTTTAACATGGAATAATACAAGAAGATATCTAGCTGTTATGTTAAGATTTTATTATTTTATTTGATTTCCATAATTGCTTGATTTTCCGAAAAAAATCAAGCAATTATGGAAATTAGCGCCGGATCTAGGGTGAAGCAAGTGAGACAGTCGCCTAGGGTGAAAATTATGAAAGGGCGCGAAAATGCAGTTGCAATTTCACACACAAGCTTGATTATGTTTATCTTGACAACATTTCTTGCTATAGAATCGGTCTATAAAGATATAATGGTTTATTTTTCTAACGGATAATACTTATCAAGGGAGAAAGAAACCAATGCGAATTAAATTATTATTTACATTATTGAATGACAGTATGTCTAAACAAAATATTTGTTTCCCTCACGTTTTCCCGCATTGGCATATCGCAATCAGGATATCATAATCACAAAATATGCTTGATTTATTATTATTGTTTTTAATATGCATACTACTTTATTTTCATTAAAAGCTGTATATAATCCCAGTCTAGGTTAACTATTTTCCAACCCAACTTAAGTTTTTTTGTATGTTTCTCAATGACTATGTATCCGACGTCATTACATTTCTGGTTTCAAAGTATTATATATATTTATGTATTAATGTGTGTGAGTGAAGAAGAGAAGGAGCGCCATTTTTTAATGTTGCCTCGGGTGACAAAATATCTATATCCGAATTGGTGAAAATAGCTAATTGTTACCTTGTAAATATGTTCTTTATTCTGGAATGGAAATGAATTAAGCCAGCAAAATCATCCTCAATAGCATAATTTCTATGTTGAATTTCATAAAATTCTATCAAATAATTCCATAGTTATTATAGGAAAACATGTTGAACGTCAGCCATTTTTAAACGGATGAATCTGCATGGTTAATTAATCTCATTCCAAAGATGAGTTTAATGGCCTAATCGCCTGTTGAATTTCATAAAAATCAATTAAATAATTCAAAATCTCTGTCGAAATTTCAATATTGCCCATTTTTAGATGATTGAAGAAAGATAAATGGTTAATTGATGTGTCATCGAGATCATCTTTAATGGCTCGATCTTTCTGCTATGTCGTAAAAAATTAAAATTCGAGTTAAGAATTTTTAAAATTAAAATTCTACCGCCATCTGTTGTCTTCTTTTAAAATAAAATTTATAAAGTTATTTTATATGCTTTAAATAATTTAATGCTGCTAAAACATTGGTATGGAGAATTATATTCGCTTTAAACAAAGAAAAACAATTTTTGTTTTTCATAATTACCCAAACTAAATATTAATCCAATTGATGAAAAATCTGAGATTTTCAAGAAAAAAAAACCACTGGAAATGGTCATAAATCCCAAACCGAAATTGCAAAATAAATCGATTTTTAAAATACAATGTTCATATCCCGGATAATTGATATTCTATTCCAATTGCCAGAAGCATAAAATTGAAGAGAACATTTATGATCCATAGATCAGAAGAAAATATGTGCACAATAAAAAAATAACCATTTTCTCTGTCTATCACTATTATTGTCTATTCCTTTGTTTTATATCCAGCAATATCTTTTCCTTCACTCAATTTATTATTTACATAAAAATGTAACTATTTATAACTTAAATTTTTTTATATTTATTGTATTACTTTAAAATATTTACAGTATTGAAACAATCATTTTAATCTTTACAGGAATTGTTCATGTACTTCGAAAGGTATAATATTTTATTTACGGAATCATTATTTTAAATATAGTATTATATTTTAATTCGAATTTTTTTTAATTATCTTCCATGGTAATAACAATTAAGGATTACTAGAAATTACTTGCTCATAAATGAGTATATAATCATGTGATTTAATCTAATAATACTGTATATAACGACAAAAATACCTCCGAACTCGTGTAGAGAATCCAAGAGGGAATCGTAAAATGGCATCCATTATTACGTTATCGCGCCATCTACGAATTATGTTTTTTAGTAGAATTACAGTTTCACTGCTATTCTTTAATTTTTAAATTATTAATAACAACAAATAATTTGGACTGTCAATTAATAACAACAAATAATTTGGGCTGTCGCAGACATCCAAAAATTAAACCTTTCTAAAGATACCCTATTCATAGAAATCGGTACAGTAGTTCAACCGAAAAAAGACACCTAGCTAACCAGCCACGTTTGACTATTAATATATGTGATTAAATATTATCATTATTTAATAATTCCAGTTATAATCAAAATAAATAGGTTGAATCATAGAAATGATACTTAGCAATAACATATGAATATATTTTGTTCTTTATATATTCTTCATGTTGATTAAACATTTTATGCATAGTATATATGCATAAATTATGCACCCTGATAGCAGAAAAAAATATCTTTAATTCAGAATAATTTATATTTTGACAATTTTATAATTGTACTGAAATAAATATGTGTTAATAAGGATATAGGGTATATAATCTAGAATGCAATATATAATCAATATTGATTTGATTATATATATATGATGCAATGAAAGGATATAAAAAGAAATATATGATAGGACGGGAGAGAGAGCAAAGGAAGAATGCATTAGGAAGCGAAATGCAATTATGTGCTGCGTTAGAAATTGAAAGATAATGGAAAGATGAGACAAGGAATGCATCACAATGAGTACAATGTTAATATGTACTATACTGTTTTATCTATGCGCGATGAATTATCGAATCATTTATTATAAGCGCTCTTTATGTTTACAATATATTAAAATCTATATTAAACATTTTATCAATGTTTGTTTAATGTTATCATAATGAATAAACAACGCAAGAATTTTGCTAATTTGTTCTTAAATATTTTAGATATATATCAAATTTTTAAAAAGCTTACCATCAGAGACATTAACATAATACGAAATCATCCGAGAAAATTTTGAATGTGCAAAGGATCGATTTTCTATTTTTGAAGTGGAAGAGAGAGAGAGGGAGATATCTGGGAATTTTGCTTCAGGCATCCTTTTTGTTAAAGGAAAATTCTTTTTTTCGAAAGCAGAGCAGTGCACTAGAGCAAAATAATGAATGTAACAGTTGACCCTGTAACAATTTTCGAAAACTATATGTGTACGCCTTTGAAAAATTATACGCATTTTAAACACGATAAATTTAGAAAACAGAAATAAAATTTAAGTCGGAAAATAAATATCATTTTACTCTTTCAATAATAAAAATTCAATTTTTTTATATACAAAAGCATATGTTGTATAAATAATATAATATATTATTTATAAAATATACAATATTTTATTTAGTTAAAGGAATAATGAATAATTTTAGTATACAGATTTTTTTTAATTTATGATAAAAAATAGCCTTAACTTTTCTGAAAAAAAAATAATAATATATTTTTTATATCAAAAATAACACAAGTAAACGTTTTAAAAATCATAAATTCAAAAAATATAGAATAAATAAAATTATGAAATATTCGTAGTACCAGTGTGATGCGATAGGCAATGCCATTTTAGAATCGATGTCTCTGGCTTTTGTCCAATAAAATATCTCTATTTAAATTGTCATTTATCATCAATGTACACGATACAATAACAGAACTTCAGTGGGTTTGTATAACTTTCTCCATCTGATTATGCCACGAGAGATATGTAGAAAAATCATTCGAATAAAGTATAATCTGCATATTAATTAATATTTTCTCTTCTTTTACAAATCCTTGTAATCATGTTTAATTCCTAATGCCTTAAAGAAAAAACAATACTATATAAAAATATCGATTCGCGTAATTTCGGTAGCAGGTTTAATGTCAGGAAATTCCCTATAGATTTTTCTCTTCTCTGCTTGTTTATCTTATCGCTGGTGACGTCAACAGATTTACACTTTTATAAACATCAGTATCATAGATCTTTACGAGTTTTTGATTATTTCCTTTATCATCGTATTATGCCGAGCACTTTATCTGTCTCACGATTGAAAAATACACAATTTCTAAATCTCGATTACATCCGGAAGAGTTCTAAAATCAAAATATTAAATAAAAGATCAACACAAATATAGATTTACGGAAGGAATCTAGGAAACAAAACTTTTTCACTTTTTCTTAAAAAAACTAGTGTAAAAATCAATATAGAATTTCAATTATATTGATTTTTTTCATCCTCTAATTCCATTTAAACATCCAAAATAATATAATTGAAGTTCCTTAGAAAATAAATAAATATAATAATACGAATATCAAACTAAAGTCGAAATTCAAAAATGAAAAATTCGCGCCATCTGTTGACGATTTATACTAGTAATTTTTTCAAACTGTATTCATTTTTAACCATTAAAATAATATATAAATAATTTAATTACGTTTGAATAAACAATCTATAGATACGATTCACTTCATTATTCATCCACTCAGACTATTTGCTTTAATGTAAAGTCGCTATATAAATTATCGATTGAATGAAACGTAGCGTCATCTTTCTCAGTTGACTCTGAGTGAAGCTGTTCGTATTCCTGTAATAATTTCCTTCGTTTCGCGTAAGAATACCTTTTAAACTTTAAATATTAAACGTTAAAATAATTAAAAATATTCTGTGTTTTATTTTAGAACTGAAATTTAATATATTTTTTATTTTTCCTTCATAATTCTGCATCATTTGTTTTTAGTCATAGAGAATACACGTATGTTACATTTACTTTCAGTTCCAGGACAATATTACTTTTACTCGTGATGTAGATATAATTTTATGTAAATTAATTGCCTTAACTTGTTAGGAATACTTAGGAAATTATTAATATACTTCCCCCTTATGATGACATATTCAGATCATAAGATAATAGGAAATGTGTTGTAACAATCCGTTATTATTATTCAATTTTTATTTTAATTACTTCTAATATCTGAATACAAAATTTGATCGCATGTCAACTATTACAAATTTGCTGTTGAGTATAACAATTGCACGCAAGTAGAAAATGACAGTCACGCAATTAGTTTTAATTTCTTTTAAGGTTTTTTTGAAGAGAGTTTGAACTGAAAATTGAGAATAGAAAATCGAGCAATAGTATCACATACACTAGAAGAATGAGAACTTTATTATTTTCACATTTGGCTACTTGAAGTTAGAAAATATATATTTAAATATTATGATCTGGAAGTGGGAATAAGATGAGAACATTTATTTTAATAACTAATAACGAGAATCCATTCCTACACATTACAAGTTCGCCCTTATCCTAAACTGCCATTCTGTTAACTCCATCGATCACTGAGGATCGTCGCATTAAGTTACTCTACCAATGAAATACAACTAAGTTGACGTCATCGACTGCAGCTCGTAGTCATAGCAACTAGGAAAAGGCTCATCGATCGGCTGACGAGTGTTGCAGGCTAGACGAAGGTCGACGTGTCCATTTGAACATTAGACACCATTTGGTGCTGTGGATTGTCATCTTTCAACGTTGGATGGAGGTGAACAATCGTACAATTTTATACATGGTAGTGCAATTAACTGACGGGTATTGTTTACACTTTGGATAGTTTAAATGCTGAGTAGTTATTCATTTCAGCCATGGGCACGGTATTGAGTTTCTCACCAAAGGAACGTAAGCCGTCGTATGGTGATTATAATCTGAATAAGTACACCTACGAGCAATTGAATAATGCGAAAAACAAGGAGAAGACACTTGAGAAAAATGCCAATCACAACTTCAAGAAGCATTCTCTGTTCATCAATGCTCTTAGTTGGAAGCACTTCAATGTGTCCAATAAGAAGAAAAGCGAAAAGAATAAAAACCAGAATCTACGCTATCCGTTGGATAATATCAACACATTAGTGGATAATAACAAAAACATACAGAACTCCCTGGCTTGTTATAATTTAAAATCAAGCTCTATTGGACCTCTGGATGTTGTTGCGAGGAATAATAATAAACCTCATAAACCCCTGCCACCTCCATTACCGCCGAAACCGGCCATTCTAACGGCTCACAATTTGGTTAGACCCATTACTCACACCACTTCCGGAGCCATCAATGCCTTTACTGCATGCGGCCCTTCCTTGAGACCAGCGCCTACAATAGTAAGCAAAAATAATGTTGCATCAGATCACACCGTTCCTAGCCCGCACAAAAAGACAGTTATACAGGCATCTACATCGGAATTGCTAAGATGTTTAGGCGAATACCTATGCCGTAAGTGCAAAAAGATGAGAGAACTTCAACCTTCCGATGCCGTCATGTGGTTAAGAAGCGTAGACAGATCGCTGCTATTGCAAGGTTGGCAAGATATAGCATTTATTAATCCAGCTAACGTAGTCTTCCTTTACATGCTGGTTAGGGAGTTAGTTAATGATGATATTGAAACTGAACGTGAACTGCAGGCCATCGTGCTGACGTGTTTGTATTTGTCTTATGCCTATATGGGCAATGAGATTTCTTATCCTTTAAAGCCTTTCTTAGTAGAAGATAGCAAAGAAAAATTCTGGGATAGATGCTTGTTAATCATTAATTTATTGAGTGGAAAGATGCTAAAGATCAACAGCGAACCGAGCTATTTTACTGAAGTTTTTACCGAACTGAAAGGTTGCTCCATTACAGCATAACCAGACTTTATAATAGTTTAATGGTTATATATATATATAAAAATTACTTTAAAAGTCGTAGAGTCATATCCCATAATATTTATCTTTCTTCTACAATAGAAGGTTTGATATGTTCATCGAAAAATGAGTGAACCTGTAAAGCGTGCTTCACTGTAGGAATTAGTGTTACGTTGGGAAGCTAACATCTGGCGCAATGCGGGAGTATAATAAGTATTTACCGTTCCTCAATCTTTAATAATAGTTAAAAATCGTCCGGAATTTTGTGAAAAATATCATCATATATCTTTTTCATTAAAATATTTGAAATTGCTTTACAAATATTAAAATAATAAAGATGAGTGTAAAGAAACTAAAATATCAGGATTGCAAATTTAAAATTTTACTTTATTTTTATTTTTATATACACTTTAAATAATATTTTTTGAAATATTCATTTAAATACTAAAATGTAAAATTACGGCGATAATTAATTTTTACACAATTTAAACTGTATTAATTATTATAATTGTACAGATCCCGAAAATATTTATATATAACTATACAAAAAATATCTCTTATTTGTATTTCAATAATTGAAATGCGTTTATTGTGATGATGATAAATGTTAAATTTGTTGGATAATTAATGGTTGATTTTGCTGTTAATATCTTTTTAAAAAAAGGAAATATCCCTTGTACCGATCTATGATGATGATGATTATCCTGTTAAGTATACAATTTGTTAAATAGTTTAAAATGAAAAACCTTCAGTACAAAAAAAATATATATATATATGAAACATATTATTTTTTGCTAACATCTTAAGTTAACCATTTTATAAATTAATTTGAATTCTTAATTATATTGTTGAACAAAACAAGTATTTTAAAAGCCCAATTGTTAAATAGTATCAAAAATTTCCAGCCAATTCTGATCAAGAAAAATTTTTCGTCCAAATTAAATGTTGCCATTTAGATGAATATTTATCATAAAAAAATTCAAATTTTATTATTATTATTTACGAAATAACATTTAATTTTTTAAATCAAATATTTTCTCAATTATATTTATTTTCAGTGTGTTATGATGTGTATTAAAATTTTTTATTATTCCCACTAAATGATATAATCATGTCCATTTATAAAATATATGTATGTTTTAAATTAATTTTTTTAAATCATTTGAATTTGTGTGTCTATATTTTATTATTATTATTAAGAAATAAAATGAAGATCTAAGCCATCCTAATATTACTATTATTCCAATATTAAAATAATGATGTGTTAATTAAAAAATTGTCCTAACAGAAACTGTCAAAATCTATAATGTATTATTCATTTCATTTTTTTTAGTTATATTCAATACATGTGATTTTCATTTGCAGTTATGCCTATTAAAATATATTATAAAAATGATTAACATTTAAAGATTAAATCTGTAAATGTAGGATATAGTTTTAATGCTTTTTTGCATTCAATATCATTAAATAAAATCATCATAACACATGAATTGAAAGAAACAGAACACAATAATAACAATTCCCTACTTTTTGTCATTTATAAAAATAAGCACATTTAATTAAGTAGTTTTAGAATAAAGTGAATCTGTCAAATTGCTGTAATGTTTGAAGAAATGCAATGTTTTTCTAGCAATTGCCAATAGATAAATTTTTCTTGTGCTTGTATAAATAATTTTAATTCCATGTCTGTAAGAGTATTTGTGTTGTTTGTATATAGAGATTTATGAATGAATATGTGAAGTCAAGTAAAGACCCGTGGTTATTGAATTCTTGTATATAATGTACATTAAATCTATTTCGAAATATAATGTAGTCTATTGTATGTATCATTAAAGATTGATGATTCAAATACAACATTGATATGACATGTACTTCATGTGCAATAATAAGAATATTCAATTTAATAAGATTTGAATGGATTATAATAAGTCTGCTAATTTTCAAGTAGCATGACACTCAATATGATAAGATTAAATTTCTTAAAATTCAATATTTATCCAAATGAATATTATGGAATGGAAGTAGCATTATTGTATATACGTATATATACAATATATATAAATATATGGGATAAATTTATAGAAACTTTAATTATTATAAAATTGATCTAATTTCAACATTTTACAATGTTATGCAAGGATAATCATGACATTAAAACAATTTTTAACATTTACCATTTTGTCACCATATATTGTAAATTAATTTATATTTTAAATATAGTAAATTACAATTTTAAAATCTATGTATATTTGAAGGAGGAGAAAATGATAAAATATATGTTATTTTCAAACAAAATTTGTATGTTTTGAATTTTAAACTAACATTAGAATGTTCAAAACAAAAAAATAATAATAATCAGAACTTTTTGGTCATTTCTTGAATAGTGTAGATCATAATGAACATGACTATTGATAATAAAAGATCTTATTTTTATTTCTGAATAATTATTTTTTATTAAATTAATTATTGCAACATATATCAATTTAAATAAAAATAAATATTAAAAATTCATATTATGTTTTTTATTTGAGTATTAAGAAAGGATCATCTAAATTCTGCTTAATAAATTTCTGATAATGATTTATAGTAGCAGTTTTCATCTAACATTGGGTCTAATATGTTATAGATTTTAAATCTAAATATTTTTGAATTAAAAGAATCCTTTAAAATCTAAAAAGTCTTTATTTTTCAATTAAATAAGAAACAAACAAGCCAACATAATTTATAAAATATGCTGCCTACAATTTATGATTAATACAGTCACACTTTAAATAATTACTTCTTAAAAAGCCAAGATTTGTATCCACTAAAAAATAATATCTGTTTATTTTTTTGATTTAATTACGGAATATTTTTAAATATAAAACACCAGATAGCTCAGAAATTTAATATTGTGGCATTGCATGATAATGCTCCAAGTCATTCAATTCTGTTATTTGAGTATGACTTTATTTGTAATTTGTAAATATTAAATAAGTTTTCCTAAACTAAGCACTGTATTAATTTATCTAAATATTTAAATCTTTAAAAACAAACTATCTTTTAATAATATTCTGAGTAATTGTAAAGTAAATATTGAAAATTATTTATTTTAATATTATTTTTATTTATAAAACTATAAAATATTTAAAAAATAGTTAGCTATAAAAAAATGTAGAATTTAAATATATAAATCATTGTTTAAAGTAGCTTAGTTTAAGGATATGAAGAAACTGTAGTATTCTCCTGAGTGATACTTGGAAAAATGCCAACATAAAAAAATAATAATAACCAAAATAGAAAGTTATAGAACTGAACACTAATCCAGATCAGATATGGACTATTTTTTTAATAAATAATTAAAATTGCTTTATTAATTAATGCAGTACTCAAAATTGAATCCTAAGATTTTTATGCAATTCAAAAAAAATGTATAATAATCATATCTTGCACAAAAGAAAGTTTATTTTAAGATTTGGACTTTATCCAAGCAATTATAGAATTTATGATTGCTCTGAGATGTGCTTTATGTGAAATTCTTACATTTTATGGTTTTTGTATTCCAATAGATATAAATAAAAATGAAGAATTTTGGCAGGCTTAGTTGAGAATTTTATTTAAAGTATATGTCTGATGTACACTGAAGAAGTTTCAATAGAGAAAAGGCAAATAAAGGCATATTGAAAAATATTCATCTAAAAATTTCATTTAAACTATTATTTAAAAATGAACAAAATTTTAAATTATTCAAATTGTTTTTTAACAATGTCCCAAAAACTGTTTTACTATTTGAAATATTTTAAGTATTATTTATCAATGAATTTATCCTTTATGATAGTCCTCTTATTTGAAATAAGAAAATTAAATTAAGTACTAAATGGATTTTAAAATAATGTTTTTTTTTTATACAGGCTCTGAAGGCAATTTTAGAATATTAGTAATTTTTCCTAAAGCTATAAAATTGTATCAGAATATAATTGTGCATAAAAATAAAATTTATTTTTAACTTCAAATGTAGCACTATGCATGCATAAACTAAAAAGTAAACTTTAGTTGTTGTTAGTAACTGATTTTTTCTGATATTAGTGTTATAAAATTTTTATAAAAGCTGCTGAATGTTTATTTTTTTTTCTGATATAGAACTCATTTAGGTCTAAAAATTTAGGATATCCTGTTTTAAAACTTCAATTAGCAAAGGAACAAAACGGTTTTCGTGTTTAATTCATACATAATTAAACCACATTTTAGTTAATTATTCTGCTTTTGATTTAACACTATCAATGTAAAAAATTATTTCCTCTAAGCTTAATTTATATCTTTTGTAATATATCCATATTTTACAAAAGATAAATTAAAAAAATTATAATAAACTCATATATAAAATATTCAGGTAATCAAGATCATATTACTCATAAATTACAACTAATTGAAGCTGTAGGAAGATTAATTAATTTTTATCTTTTACTTTTATAACTGATATTATCTAATTTTAAATTTTTATCATCATCTAACCAAAATTTATTATTTTACTAAATTTTATCATTTAAAAATTATTTTCTTAAAATTAATTTATCAAAAAACAAAAAAACATTTATGTTTGATCTGAAAAACAAATTTACAACTAAGCAAAGATCAGTTAATGTAATTTTATTGACCTTCAACATTTATTAAGAGATAAAAGATGTTTTTATATTATGAGATTAGAAAAGTGTATAGACTACTTCCTTTTATGAAGATTGATAATAGTCTTATTTTATAGATTTATTTGCTTATTTTTGTGCGTCAAAATTTGCGCATAATTCTATTGATTAGGCGTATCATACGAAAAGCTGCGAGTTGTGTTACTGTCAATGTAGTTTCGATGATCATGATTCATTCTTATGTAGTAGACAATGACGTCACACAGCTTTGTCGCCATCTATGACGTCATTACATTACGTGGATATAACATTTAAGATTTTTATGTTTTCCGCGGAAAAATTTGGATACTTTTAAACATCTCTCGTTACTCCTGTATCTATAATATTAAAAATTCTTATTATGTGTCTGTCTGTTACGATTTAAAGGTCACGTGTTGATTGGCGTAGGAGTTTCTTAATGGCTTCCAACGCAGAGACGGAAAGGATTTCTAAAACTTATAAGATTTCACTAAAGCGGATTAGTCTTCGAGAGCATCTTACATCATTTCTTCTTTTTATTTAATTAATTTGCTGAACTGTTAATTATTTTTATATCTTTTTGCAACCGAAACCTAATTAATGAATTAATTATCAATGTAATTTTAATTTTTGCTTTGGTACATAACGATTAATTAATTTTCTCGAAAACGAAAAAAAAAGAAATAATAATAATGACGAAGCACGCAGAAAAGATGCTGATTTATATGAAATTAAGAAAGACATTTAAATTGTTTTTTTTTTTGTAAATATTCATTTGTATGCTTGAGAAAATCTACTTTATTGTTCATAAGTCAATAAAGATTTTTCCACTAAAGATTATGATGATAAATGTATAGTACAGTGTAAGAGAAGCTTTAATTATATTATATATTATGTACAATATTATTTAGTTCTAAATATAATCGGAAAATATAAAAATGTAAAGAGTTTTGTGCAAATTTTTGGAATAAATTGCGTATTTATTCGATAAATCGATTTAAAAAATATCATAAACTATCGCGGTTTAAGCTTCTAGCAAATTTTTTTTTTTTTAATTTAAACAAAGACTTGGCTGTCATTTGGCACATATGCAGTCTGACAGATAACATCTAATTTTCTTGTGATGGATGAAGAGTTGGTAAATCTCGCACTAATTACTTAAAGAAAAATTACATTTGATGACCCGAAACTAGTTCTATTTTTATATTTTATTTTAAATAAAACATTGAATTTTATATATGAACTGATTATAATCAGGAATCAACACGTTTGCGTAATTTTTGCGAAATTCTGAATATAAATATACTAAGAAAAATCGGTAAACGATTTTTGTCATTTGATAGTTACGCTTCATTCATCAGTATCATGAAATGTAATTTAGATAAAAGAGATCCGATATAGCTTTCCTAAATAATTTATAATCTGAAGAAGTTACATATACTTTAGTAATTTAATCTCATTTCTTTATTATCTTGGTTAAGTGATAAAATTAGAAAGACATATTTATTTAATTTAAAATAATTACATTTTTATTTTGAAATAATTTTGATTTAATTTAATAAATCAATATGCATATATATAGCATCAAAATAAACATTAAAAAATTTAAAACGTTCCAAAAATTTAAGAACATTAAGAAAGATTTGAACGCAGTCCCTGTAAAAATATCTTTTCCGCATATCTCCAAAAGAAAACCGACACTTTAAACATAAAAATTCAATATTAAACTATAATATGATTTAAGAACACGAATTTAAGTAAAAGTAATATTAAACTTGTATATTATTTCATAAAATATTTATAAGAATATTCGGTTTTATCCACTCTAACCATCTCATCAAGTTTGGTACCAATCACATCGATATCAACACAGTCTATCCCATTATATAGCATAGGGGAGAAAGACCTTTGCATGTGAAAATATAAAAATTTATCGGTGCTTATAACACACATAAAAATATCCATACTGTATATTTTAAATACTTATATATTTGTTTACGAAAAATTTGAATCCTATATCAAATATTTAATCGATGAAACGGAAAAACAGAAGATTATACATATGGAAAAAGAGATATCAAATACTGGATATATTGATGAATCTATAAAATACCTTATTAGTACAAAGGCTGAATATACCAAATATAGAAATATTAAACTGTGTAATTGAAAAGATTGCAGAAAATTTTAAAATAAAAATAAAAAAGAGAGAGAAAAAATATTAATGTGTTTATAAAATCGTAACAAAAGAATAAATATCAAAACCAGAGAGAAAAAGATCTAATAATTGAATACAATCAGTATAGTATCATATTATACTAAAATTACAAAATAATAAAATATTTTGCTTATATATAAATTGTATATGTAGCCTATGTAAATTAAAAACAATATGTACAGTACAAAATAAATATTCTAATAATGTTCTCTGCGAATAACTTTTAATTGACTTCTTGTAAAATCCAGTAGTAATTTTTCCAGAATCATAAATAAAATTTAATTTTTTTATGTTTCTGGAAAACATTATTAATCACAGCTATCAAACAAAAAATTTTTTAAATGTATGGCTTTATAGAAATAACGCATACCATATTTTATTACTATTGTAATTTTATATTGTTTCCGCTTTTGAAAATGGAAATTAATAGTAAATAAACATTTTTAGAAAATATACGAAAACTTATTATTGAAATAAAAAAAAAAATTCAATGAAGAAATCAATAGCTGACAATCTTTATTGGGATGTAATCACAAAAAATACTTCATTTTGTACGATAAAATTGAATTAAAAATGTATTTTATACATATATTTTATCAATAATCTGCACTTTAATTGTGATGTCACTTATGAGTAAAATACTTTAAAAATTCATAGAATATAATTTAAAAAAAAATGAAAACATTTAAATTTTATATTATTTTTTTGATATAAAAGATTATTTCGTATATATTTTTTTCAGGAATATAATTTTCTTGGTTATTTCAATCGAATTAATGCGTAATATCTATAAAAATAAACAAACGAAATTGCATATTAAATGTTTTATGCATTGTCATGAAAATTTAACATTTTTTTTACTATAATTTTGGTTTTAACATTGCAAAACATATAACATTATTAAAAATAGGGCTTATTCGCTATTTATTCAGTGCTTAAGAGGCAAATAATAATTTTTTTTTACTATAATTTTGGTTTTAACATTGCAAAACATATAACATTATTAAAAATATGGCTTATTCGCTATTTATATGATCATTTCAGTGCTTAAGAGGCAAATATTTTTTATTTATCAATGAAAGTTTTATATAGCGTAATTAAAACCACTCTTTCATCATCGACGAACAGACTAATAAATATTAAACACGTTTATAATTTATTATAAATTAATAAATTAAATTAGGTTCAAAATTATATTATATAAATCGATTGGCAATTGAATGATTTCCATCTTATTTCGATATGATAAATTGAATTACATGATAACACTTCATCTTTATCTTGATATTCTAATACTATATATGCATTTCATTTACATCATCTTAAAATTTCATTAAAAACTTCAATTCGACGATATTTTGTTTTTAATATTGCCTGAAATATTATCTTCATTCTATTAACCATTTTCAAATTCTATCTACACAAACAATTTGAAAACTTTAATGTATTTTTTTAAATTGAAAATAAGCATTTAGAGACAAAAAATTTTAATAAATAATAGAAATAATCCAATTATAATTACTAAATCATTTAGAATAAAAATTTTATTCTGTTTTAAATCAAATAATTTATCTTTTTCCTAATACTTTCATGTTTATAATATGACAAATGTTAAATAGTGTATCATTGGTTGTTTTAAAATTACAAATTTTATCAATAATTTTCACTTTAATTGTGATGTCATTAATAAGTAAAAATATACTTTAAAAATTCATAGAATATAATTTTAAAAAATGAAAACATTTAAATTTTATATCATATTAAAAAATACGGGATTTAAAAAAATCTCGTAAAAATAGATTACTTCGTATATATTTTTGAAGAGTATAATTTTCTTAAATTATTTCAATAGAATTAATGCATAATATTAATAAAACTAAACAGTAACATAATACTTTTTAACTTTTAAAACATTTTATAAAGGCTTCATTAAAATGCAAAATCAATTTTATTAGCTTTAATGAGTAAAATAAAAAATTTGTTTACTTTATAAAAAATTTTATTAATAAAAATTAAATACATGACATCATATAATTTTTTATTATATCGCTATGATTATATTATTGAATTATATACAATATTAAAATGTTTTTAAATATACAGACTAACAAGCGACTATTCAATCAGATTAATTATAAAAAAAATAATAGAATAAAATACTACTATAATTTGCTTCAATACTAACTGTTAATTTTAAATATTATAATTGACAAACAAATTTATCAAATGAATGAGTTTTTTTTTTTAAACAAAAAAAAATTTCGTAACAGACGATCCGTCAAGTGATGTTTTCGAACGCCAGATGGCGTCTTTCCCTTAACTGCCATTATTTTAATGATTTTTATATAGAAAGATTAGAAATGGTTAGTTTCAATTATTTTAATAAGAATTTTATAAAATTTCTTATATAAATTACTATTAACATTTATTTAACGCGCGAACTTAAATTATATTAAAAGTATTAATAGAATTAAATGTCTAGACGGCAATTTAACGGAGATATTACTAGAAGTGGAAAAATTTCTATAGAAAATAGCTATATAATTTAGTTCCCTCTCTAAAACCAGCTAATTTCATTATTTTAAAATGTAAATTCAATTTTATGGTGGAATTCAATGATGAAATTCTTAAAATGTTAAAATAATAATAAAGTATCAGATTTAAGCGACTGTTAGATAGCAATAATTAAAGATAAATAGATCTGAACAATCTTAAGAAGATATCTGAAAAAAAATTATTCAGTTACAACTAACTTCATATAATGAAAACAGACAATTTGTTGCGATGTTTATTAGAAAGGTTAAATTATTATTTTTTAATGATTTAGGAAAATTTTTTTTGCCTGAAACGATCCAAAAATATGGCTTAGTTTAGTTTCAATAATGTAAAAAATTAATCATTTTTTACTATTACTACTAGGTATTCATATTCTAAAATAATTAAAACGTATTAGAGAATTCTAAAAATACTCGAATCAAATGTTTAGCTTATTGACGAAATTTTCCTAGAAAAATTGTTGTCATACTATTTTTCTAGGAAACATTATATAAAAAAAAATTATAGGGGACCATATAAAATTATATCAAGTTTTAAAATTGATTTTCTAAATGAAAAATTCCGAGATTAGACATTTTTACTATTATAACGAGTTATTCGTGATAATTTTGTTTTAAAACTAATAGCACTAACGATAATTCTTCCTAGAATCGAAAATAAAATTGAAGTTAAACTTTTAAATATTAATAATTTGAACGAAGTGGAAAGATTCCAATATATAGGAAATACACAATAGGGAAATGACTGATACAACTATATATGGAATTTTTTTGCAACTTTTGTTAAGATTGAAAATATTAAAAACGCACTTAAATCAAATCTCACAATAAATTTTTTTTTGCAACTTTTGTTAAGATTGAAAATATTAAAAACGCACTTAAATCAAATCTCATGATGAATTGATACACAATAAATATTATAATGCATAAAGAATTATGGAAATATTTTAAAAAATGTAATTATATGTGATGTTAAATATTAATTTCGAGCTAATATATTAAGAAAATTTAAGTTTGAAGAAATTAATTCTAAAACTATTGAGTTATTAAAAAAATATGCTTTTTTTTCGTTTCGCCGAAATCTGAACAAGTTAAAAGCATTAAATGCATTTTGCAATAATAATAGCATTCTAAATAAGTTTTAAATTGTGCTAATAAAATTACTAAAATTTGATGATTCATAATTTTCATTACAATAATTTCGTTTTAAATTTCAGCTTTCCTTTAACACTTTTGTACACAGTATATATTTTTCTTTCAGTCTTGTTCGCAAAGCGTAATTATATAGGAACTAATGAGATTACAAAAACTAATAATTGTATTTATTCATATGTATTTAGGATATTATTATGCAATAGCTAAACTTTCTAAAAGAAAAAAAACAGGAAAAATAGGCAATCACTCGTTTCTTACGTTAATATCTCTGTCTAGACCGCTTCGGCTGTGGTAGTGAATTGGCGAAAAGCCAAACTACCTATTCTTTGACGTAGTTGCTAGGTAACGCATTTTCGTTTTTTTTTTTTTTTTTGAATGGCTTTAATATATTGTTACCACATTGCAGAAATTCAATATGATTTTTTATTTAATTTAAAAGTATAGTATTTTTCTGTCTCATTTTTCCATTAAGAAACAATTTAAAAATAGTCCATTTTTAAAACAATAAATTTTTTTACAAATTAAAACCTAAAAACCGTAATCTGATTCAAATATCAAAATGTAAGTACCGTAGACTTTTATGAATTAGCTGATAGCAAGAATTTGCTCCTTGCCAATATGACACGATTTTAATATTAAATTCCGATAAATTTAATTTTATTTTAAAACTGTATGAAAAAATAATTAAAACACTTCCGTCCTTCCCTGAAATTTATTACTGCATCTAACCTTCCAATAAGCCTTCACATATATAACCACGTGGTGCTACTAAGTTTATTTCCGAATCGATATTTCGTCCAGTCACGTGATTGTCTGGTGGACCTAAGGTCAGTGAACTATGTCTAAAGAAACGTTAATTACTAATTGAATATTTTGCGTTTTAAAATATTTTGTCTATTAAGGCATATGTCTAAATCATCAATGCTGTATTACCATATAACTGGCTTATTTTTTAAAAAAGATACTGATAATTGTAGATCATTGAAAGCGCCCAATGGAAGCCATTTATTTGATGTGCACTGCATTGTGAAATCCCATTAAAGAGGCATTTCTTAATTAAAAAGTTCGTATTAACAATATTGCTTTTATAGTCAAATATTCCTTCTCTTAGTTTGTTTTTATGTTAATAGTAGATTTATTTTAAAATGAAATTATCCTTTGCTTTTATATGCTTATATCTTAATTTTAATTAAGATTATATATTAAACTTAAATTTTAATAAATTTTACTATTCATAATAATAATTAAAATATAGTATGAATTAAACATATCATTTTTTTGTTATTACAGTAATTCATTTAAACAATTATGTAACAAAGAAATTTTGGATGAAAACCTAATAAAAACGATGCAAATATTTACATTAACATAAATTTCTCTATTACACATACTGCAGAATCAAACTTAATATGATAAAACTTCTTGAGAAAAAACTATATTAATAACAACAACAACAGCAATAATAATACATAAGCATTAAATATAATTTGACATTTATTTTTTTATTGTCAAATATGTTGCATCTAATACAGGAAAAGTTGCAAGGATAGCTTTTAATTTAAATAAATATTTTTAATTATTAAATAAGTTTTTTTATCAATTGCAAAATAAAAATAAAAGTTATCGATGAAAAAATTTAATTTCTTAAATTTATACATTGAAAAATAAACAGCAGGAAATAGTAAATTTAAATATTAACAACAGACCAAAAGATTGAGAATAATAAAACCTCATTTCACCAAGTACTCATTAATAAATTTTTAAAATATTATGTGCATATATTAACAAACAGAAAATTGTAAACATTTGCTGAATTTATTTGAATAATAAAACAAAAAACAATAATAAATTGAATATTTATTTAACTTTACGGGTGTGAGATCTGATGAAATTTTATATGACAATATTAAAGTTTATGCAAGACTGGCTTCTTCACATTCACCCAAGTAAGAATGAGTATCAATATTATCAACTAATCCTGCAGATGCATAAAAAATGGTAGTCATTTTGTGGATGAAATTTGATGAGAGTCAAGAACTAAACTTATGATAATTTTTTTGCTTTATGATACAAAGAGTCCACAACTTTTCCCATATGTTGAATAGTCTCTAGAGCAGCTTCATATGTCTTATCAATAGATGTATCTTCAAAAATAATAAGAACACCTCTTCCTTGATCTAATATTCCTGTAAATTGAAATATTTATTTATTTAAAAAACTGCATATTTTAGATTACAATTAGATATATTAAATTTGTGTATTTAAATCAAATAAAATTTTTTGCAACAATTAGTAATATAATAAGTAGCCATATTCATGGAAATAATTTCTTATAGATATACATCTGCTAACTATTCCATTAATGTAATGTTATCAGGAGCCAAATTTTTTCTTTAAAAGTTATAAGTTTTAAATATTTCATTATAAAAATATCAAAACTATAAAAATATACACAAAATATTAATATTTTTGATCAAAAAGAATAATGTACATTTAGAATAAATGATGATGATAATATAAACTTGTCATCTAAAGCATAGAGCTGTTGCAATAATAATGTGTAGGAATGATCTCAGATTAAAAAAAAATTTAGATGAGCTTAATCTGAAAAAATATATTTGAACCAATACCAAATAGCTTTCTAATATCGTATTGTCATTCTTGAGAAGAGTGGTTTATTAGTTCAGTAGATCATAACAGTAACAAAAGATATCTATTATAACAACAACAATCCTTTAAAACTGAAACAAAAAATTCCTTAAGAACCTGAGTTCACAAAATATGATTTTGAAATATATGAAAATAATACTTTTATTCAAATATTTATCAAATAAAAATAAAATTTATTATTAAAAAGAAGCAAACAGAATTTAAAAAAAAAAAAAGGTTATTGTTAGTATTTGAAGAGGTTTTACAGTATATTTAAAGTTTTCTATTTAAAAGGCAAACCCTAATCCTAATACATAGAAATAGTTCTTGTTTTATGATAGAGTTTGGTTTCAAAAATTTCAAACTCCATCGCTGTAAGTCAAAAATGTCCAAAATTTATGATTTCTCATTACTAATGTTTACTGCATCATTATGTATTATATTAATAAACATAAAGAACACAAAACTACAAGAATCAGTTATAAAACAGGATGCTTTCTATCTATTAAACTATTGGGTTAGGGAATCAAACCCATATCAATTACATTAATCAATAGCAGAATTTATCGATGCTATTGCCATTGTAAGTACGAGTTGGTTGTAAGTTGAGGATTATCTATACTGTATACTTATAATTACTAATTATAATTTCAATTCCTATATTATAAATTAAGGTCATCAAACTAAAGGAAATATAAAAATTTTCTTTTAAAAAGTTTCTATTAAAAATAGTTTAATATAATAATCAGCAGTAAAACTATATGCATTCAGTCTTTTCTTTAAAAATTCTTATAGTAGACTTTTGAAATTCACATTAATAAATTTTAAAGCATATTTTTCACTTTTTTTAGTTTTTAAAAATATTTTATAAAAAATAAATTTATCCATTAGATAATAGTTTCCACTTTAAAATCTTGCATATGATCAATTATTTTAATCAAAATATCTGAATCCTATTACAATAAAATGAAGAATCTCATTTTTATGAGAGATTAACATTAAATTAAACTGTTATTAATAAAAACAGTTTTTCTAAAAATTGATTTTTCTCAGGACCATTTTTTTAAGGTAAAAGAAACTTACAGATCTCATTTTATTTCTCAGTACATAAGAACAATAAAAATTTATGAAGTATAATTACATATAATGTAACAGTACAACAACATTTAATATAATAATATTTAATGCAATAGGTGATACTGTTTTAGCAAAATATAATTGTTGATGTTTGATATGATAGCTTTATTAAAAAGATAATTCCTAGTTTATGGAATAACTAGGACCAATATATTTTGTGTAATCCAAATTTTATGTACATCGGGTAAAATAATTTTTCGACAAAAAATCTAAATAAAAAACTTCTAAGATTAAGTGGATTACAGTAACTGTACTTTCACAATATTATAGTACCATACTGTTCCCTGAGTGAAAGTAAACAATGCTGCATAGGAAGATATTGCACAGTAATACTGGACTGTTCAAAAAAAATGTCAAGAGTTTTAAAAAATCAATTTCCTCTCTCAAGTGTACAATGTGATGATTTTATTTTTGTTGTGTAAGAAGACTCAGTTTTTTTTACATGTATTACAAATGTTCAATATATGTGCCTATTGTCACTCTGTAGACATTAAATGATAGTCCATTTCTTGTCACACATATCCCAGAATATATCAATGTGATGGCTTGAATGATGAATCTCATATGCATCTCAAGTTCCAGGATAACTGTAATTAGAAGAGGGACAAAAAATTGATCCTTCATGTTATCCTAGAAGAAAAAACTATATATATATTGAACCACAGGTTTAAATCTGATGAATCAGATGACCAGGATAGGAGGTTTCATCAATATCAATTCCATGCCTAATCATCACTGTATTATGTGCTGGTTGAAAAATGCCCTGACTTCCTAATGGAAATGGGGTGGACAAAATGACGAAACTTGTAAACACAAAATGGTCTTTTTCTTAACATCAGCTGCCATACAACAAAAGCTGTTACCTAGGATAATTTACTGGATGACAGGTGATACAAAACAAAACTGACAGTTTCTCTATCCACCAGTGTGGCAATAGTTGTATGTTTAATATACTGTCCAACAAATTTATGAAATCCCAACATTCTTTCTGAATAACTCTATATGATACTTAAGATCCACAAAGAATATAGAAGTCATAAATAAATCAAGTAACATGAACTTTTAGTTAGTGCAAGAGTTGGCAAACTTTTGAGATGGAAGAGCCAAACCGATCCCTCACAATAATTTAAAAATTATTCAAGAGCCATAAATATATATATGTCCCATAATATTGTTAAACTCCTCCTTGGGACCTTAGAGAAGTCAATTTTTAATTCAGATAAGATGTCAAAAATCACATTTGAAATTCAAATGATTGCATGGCACATGAAAATTAACAGGTGCACATATGCAGACAGATAGCTTTTCTCTACCATTGCACATAATAGCAGGCTAAGTGAAATGTCCAAGATTTCATAAAATTTGATTAACTATTTAGAGATATTAACAAATTTTTGCAAAATTGACAAATTTTGTCACAGAGGGAATGCTTAAATAAGATATCTCACTAGTTGTTTTGATATTAGAACTTTATTTTTTATTGAATGAATACCATCATGTATCATTGACTGATTACTACATGATGATGTTCATTCTAGATTCAATTATGAACTGCTGATGTCTACGGTAGATCCAATAGGATTTTATAGTAGGCAAATTGATATACAGGGCATATCCATGCAAAAAATTTTCAGAAACAGAATCCAAATTTAATGCATTTAGAATGGAATTAAATGATCAAGCTTGGATACCTAAAAAATCTGGAGATATAAGACCTGAAATTAAATAAATATTGCATGGTGAAAATATAATGTGCTTCCATTCTGGCAATAACTTGGACATTTGGTCAATTGCTTGCCATTATTGCAATATCATTAATGGCAATCAGTGTAAGTAGATTCATCTAACTCAGTATGCTCCTGTACAATAAAACCTAATTCAAAATGCTATGGATGAAAAAGAATCAGACTTTGAATTACTCAATTTTAAATTATACAAATTTTATTATCTTTTTATTAAATAAATCCTTACTTTTTTGAAATTCATTATAACTAATTTCACTTGGACATAACAATCATCAAATACTGTACTTATAAAAAGACTTTTCTAAAATTTCTTAATTTTTGAAATCATTCCAAAACTAATTAATTAAGATTTAATTCTAAAAATTCAATTTTCCAAAATAACTGCATTTATTTTATGTATACACAATCAAACATTATTTCAAAATATGTTACTAAATAAAACACAGCATATTTCTATGCTTTGGTAATTTTCATTTACTTTTGTGTCTACACTTTTGATTCCAAATTAATACAAAATTAGAATTTTTGAATGTTGAATATTCAAAAACACAAAGTTTTTGAATATTCTACAATAATATTGATAATTCTTTCAGAATATGATCTAGTTTGGACTGTATATCAAAAAACAATTGAGTACTTTTATTTGAATGACATTGAATTATCAAACAATAAAATGGCAATAATCCTATTTTCTGATATCACAAAGAACACATACAGTATCAAAACACATTAAGGATTTGACAGAAAAATTTCATGGTTCCTCCAAATTAGGATACTAAAATCTAATTTTTGTATGCAATCTTCATTTCTGGGAGAGGATCAACAAAATAAGCAATGTTCTATGCTTGAAAATGTACTCAAATCATACAGTAAGACCCCGTTTAACACGGGGGATACATTCTAAGGAAACAAAGCGCTAAATGAAACAGCATTAAACGAGGTCATTTTAACATGTAAATAATGAGGATAGGTGAAACAGGACAGTGAATAAAAATATATATACATAGCATTTTTTTAGATTTTATTTTGTAACATATATTATTACTATTGTATTACATTAATTATAGACATTTTTTATTGCTAATATTGATTTGTATTCATAAATCATTCATAAAAAATTCTGAAAATTAGAAAATAAAAAGTTTTAAGAACAAAAAGCAGTAATCAGATTGCAGTAAGCTATAAACAATGAAAAAATATTGATGAAAGAATAACGTTCTAACTTCAAGGAACTATAGTTTAAAGTGGCAGCATTCGGGTTAAAACTAAAATGGGATAATTATTATTTTTTTTACTAAAATAACATTGATGACTGATCATAAATATGAACTCTGACCGCAGCAATTTTCATATGTACTGCACTGCACTGATATCAAACATACTGTGAGACAGCATAGGAGTATCAATGCAACAAATTCCTGTGATTTAGGATTTATGTAAGAATAACGGTTTGAAAAACGATCCCAAAGTGAATCAATAAAAATATAGAATTCCGAAAAAACCGCATTATATTGAAACAGCATTAAACGGAGCAGCATTAAGCAGGGTCTTACTGTACTATTTCGGTTATCACTCTATTATTTAGCCATTTAGTGGACATTTGTGGTAACTTTTATTCAAATCTTCAGCTGATCATAAATTTATAATAAAATAATTTTGAATAATGCAGATTAAGTCACTGTTGGAATAAGGATTTAGATTTGAATTAAAAAATAACCATATTTCAAATTATCCACTATATGACAATCCCTTTAGAGCTTTTGCCATATATAAATATCATGACTTAATTATACCTAAATGGCATTGACATATATAGATGTAAAAACAGTGATAAAAAAAACAATAAAAAAAGAGGTTATTAATCCAGCTATTGCTAATTGGTTTTTTTCCTTTTGATTACACAAAAATATCCACTTTTGATGGCCTTTATTAAATTTTTTTAGTTACCAAAATATTTTTTTTTAAATCGTATAAACAAATATTCTTTTTAATTGAATACTCAATAGAATTCAGATTTTTTTTTATCTCGTCAATTTTTAATCTAGTATATAAAAATTATTTCAATTTTTGGATGAGATAAATGATATTTTTGAAATTTTAAGTAAAAATTAAATTTTTCATACAATGAATACTAAAATGCTGAAAACTGAAAAAATATTATAGATAATAAGAAAGTATTGGTTAATTCTGTCAAAATAAACTAAAATAGTTCATTTTTTGTTTCAACTTCACCAAAATTTAGGAGAAAATTATGAAAAACGAAATGTAAACACACTGTGGCCATTTAAATGGGTATGGCATTTTTATTGCTTTACAGTAACTACTTGCTTCCTGGGAAATTGAAGCAAAGCCTATTTTACCCTGCAGCAAGTAATATTTGATGGGTTGATACAATAAACTATCTACGATCCAATTAGAGCTACATAAAGAATATTACATCTGTTTATGTATGAGATGAGATCATTATTGTATATTTTATGATTTTTTGATATAAATTAAAAACTTTATAAAAAGTACTACTAAAGCTTGTATAAATGATATAAGAACAAATAAATAAATATAAAATATTAATAAAAATGATAATATTTCATTGAATTTATGAATTTTTTAATAATTATATGACACAATTTCATTTAACAAATGTTATGTAATGGTTTATATCATTACATAACATTGGTTTATAATTTATGCAAATTTCAGTTGAATTTCTCCATTCATGATTTGTTTTGTTCAGAAGGGATAGAGCTATCTAAAAATATCAATTATTTTATTGGAATGACTAAGATTTCATATAAAAAATCGTGATTTCATATAAGGAATGAAAAGTTGTGGAAAAAATAAAACTTCATCAAAATTCTTACATTGTTAGAAAGTGGGCAAAATGATTTATAAAATTTGAAGATTTCATCAAAAATATACTGACAAGGAATATATATATACTAATTATACATTTTATTCTATTTATATTAAATAAAATCTTTCGAAACTGAATAATTGAAAAAGAAAGAAAAAAAAATTACTTCTTAATGGTGAACCACAAGAGATATTCAAATGATAATTGGTACACAAAAAAGTACTTTATATCTTTAATTAAAGCTGTAAGTTTCATTAAAATTCAACCGTTAGTTTTTGAGTTATTCAATTAAATTTTCGGGGTGACAAACGTGATTCGGTTACGAATATTCGAATTTTAAAAATTAATTTAATTCTTACGGTTTTTGGTGTGTAAAAATGGTCTTTTTTTAAATATAGAATTCCACTCGATGCACTAAAAATACTATGTCATAAATGCACACTAGAAAATGTTTATATAAATGAAAAAAGTATAAGAAGAAACTTATAATTGCATTCAGAACAATATTTAATACTAAAAGAATTCGAAATCAACTTTTGTAGAATAATTTAAGTTTAGAGAGAATAAAAAAGTGATTGAAAAGTTCATCCTTTTAACTTTACAAAGCAGAGGAAGTCGATTTTCTTCGAAAATCGAGTTGTCATGAAAGATGCCACAGATGATGATCGTCTACCATCTTTCCTGGCAAGAGGAAAAAAGTAAGTTACTTTTGCGTAAGAAAGACTTGCAGTAAGAGCTAGAGATCTCAACCCCATTGACATAAAACCTTGTAATGGATTGAGGTTCTTTTTCTGTGCAAAAGGCTATTTTACCCATCAAAGTATTAGGATGCTTGGCATCATTATGAGATGCAGCTTTATGTCAATGGATGAGGTTGCTAAGCAACGAAATGAGTTGGATATTTTGTAGAAGAGATGGGTCAGTTGCTCCAACTGTTGTCTTTACGTGACCTTCGATGCACTTGATACGAAAGGACTAAAAGTATCTTTCTCTTGTCAACATCAATTATGTCGAGTTTTATTTTTTATAAAAGCAAGTTTACTCTAAATAAACTGGATTTTTTTATTATTTCCTTTGAAAGTTCAAGAAATAGAATTTTCTGGACAAAAGCTTTTAGTTTATGTGCCGAAATAGATTATAGAAAGTTTAATTAAAGATAGAAAATTATCCATTCGTTTTGGGGCTTCCAATTAATTTGAGGATCACTTGGGGAGATTCTTCAAATTAGAAAATTTAAATAAGAGGCTTTGTAATGAGTTTTTGATTGCTTTATGAGTTCGAAAGTTGGACGTAGTTTCGACTTTGTTTTGTACATTCGGAAAAATCACCGAAGAAAGTTTCTAAATTGAAACTGGTGTTGCGAGACTTCACATACATAAGAAGCCGAGATAACTTTCAAGTTAGGACATCTATAGTTAATAACTTCGTAACGTGAAACGACACCAATAAAACTTGATATCTATATACTGTTCACTTCTATTTTAGAAGAAGAAATATATATTTTGATGATTTTTTTTAGTCACGAATGTCCATAAATCACATTTTTCTAACTGATGATGATTATGCTAGTTTTAATCTACAAATAAAATATTTTCAGAAGGCATATGACAAAAATAATATATATATTTTTTTCCATTAATTAATTTATAAAAATGAAAAATAACGTTGTGTATTTTTTGTTTTTGCATTTTTATTATTTTTATCTTTGCGTTTTTTATTATTATTTCTGAAGGTAATGCGAAACATATTTATTTATGCATAGTTAGCAGATAAATAATAAAATTTTAATCATATATTCTTATATTGTTTTATGTTTTTATTCCTCTCAATTTTGCATGAATAAAGGGTATAACTTACTTTAAAATTCCTGAAATTATATAGCATTATATATAATAATCATATGAAAAGTTAAAGAGATAAACAAAAAGAAAAACTAAAATTATCTTGTGATAATTAACACAAATACACACAACTGTGGCGTAAAATAAATAATGTTAATTATACCTTACGTCTACATTTTAAAACCTTAAATTGTAAATAACACACACTATCTAAATACATCTCTAAACAATGCTTATCCCCGTCCATTCTAAACATGATAAACAAATAAAGTTCACACATTCTGTTAAGCTCACAAAATGACCCAGGAAACATTTTGGTTTATCTCCGGACGGTTCAAGAATAAAACAAACATTGGGATAATGGATAACGCACCTGAACACACCATGAAGGGGAAAGATCAATATAGAACGCAGATAGACCTACCTCTGTTAATGCAACTCTGCCTGGATGTCTTGTTGTCAAATCTTCTCTTTAACGATGCTTGCAGCTGGTCACTCTTCACCGAAATTTATCTAAAGAAACAGAAAATAAAAACCGATAAAAATCTGTGTTTAACAAACAATTAAAATATATATTATTTATAAATAAATGACCGAAAATTATTTCGAAATGAAGATTTTATTTTATTTAAAATTGGTAAAATTAGATCAAATTAAAATATTAGATTTTTATAAACCATCCTTTTAAAATAATAAATGTTTTAATAGTATTGTTTTGATGCTGTACAAACTGTAAATTCTTCACATCAAAAATAGTCAACTCTTCAATTCGAAAAATTGAAGTCGATGCACAAATCTTTAATTGGAATGGATAACAAACTGTTTGTTATACTTGAAACTTTAAAATCTAGTGAATCAACGCAATTTTCAATTAGTAAAAAACTCTTGAAAACTGATTTAAAACACCTCTTGAATCTTTTAAAGAGATGTTGAGGAAAAGATCTTCAGGAATTTTAACTACTGTTTCAGTCAAATTTATCGGGAAACTTTTTGCTCAAGATTTATGTATAATTTATAAATTTTTTAAGCTCCAGGTATTAGAAATCTGAACTGAATTAAGCTGGTTTTCGATACACACGACTTAATGCCGCAATGGTCGTGAATCGGCTGAATAACTGCTTAATAATTTTTTTTCCTATAGACAGCAATACAACAACTTCAATCTAATTTTAAACAAAAACAGAAATTAAATTTAAACCTCTCGATTATTCATCTGGAAAATCGAAATAAATTTAATACTTTTATCTTTTTTTTTTTTTTTTTTTTTTTTTTTTTTTTTTTTTTTTTTTTTTTTTTTTTTTTTTTTTTTTTTTTTTTTTTTTTCTAATCTGTTCTGTTCTTTTATTCGTATAACGCCTTAAAGTTAACTCATTTAGATGGAAACTACTGTCAACAACTTTTATACAAAAGTATTAATGCCCATATATTATTTTTATATATATTTTTTTCTGACTTAATTAATAAAATTTAAGGTTTAACAAAGTGCTTTTGTTCCTTTTAGCGAGTTTATTTTACCGCTTCTAATTAAATTTCTCCGTTTTGTTACACGTTACAAAATAAGTTTAAACAATTCTCTTGTAATAGTAGAGAGGCGTAAAAGGATTGTTTTAATTGCTTGCAACCTCATTAATTTGCGTTCCACGAAATTTACCTTGCCTAAATCTTGACATAGAGTTATTTGTTAAACAGACGGATCAGATTTTAACTAGTTTACGAAACCGTTTTAGAAAATAAATAAATATTACTAAACAATTTTTTTAATGCGCGGATAAAGCTAAATAAAAAAAATCCTCCAGGTTATATATTATATATATATATATAGTATTGAAGTATTTTTAGAAAACATCAATATAAAGTAAATTGTTATAAAGCAACAATAAAAATCACATCAGATCAAATACACGTGATCTACTTTTACCTGTCAAAAGTTATTGGATTCATGCACCAGGGATGCAAAAAAAAGTTAAAAAATAAAAAAAAAAATTGGTATAAAAAATGAATTTATTCGGCTACATCATAAATCGTAGCTTTAGAATAATTTATGTTTGGTAGAATAATGTATTGAGGACTTTACTTTTGCCTATCATAAATGATAGTTTAATTTGAGTTATAAAGTTTTCAAACTGTAAAAGCGTACTTAAAGCTTTTTTTTTTTTCTTTTGCTCTTCTGAAAAAGATTGTTTTCTTTTATATAAAATATTTTAAAGGATTTATTTGCAAAAATTTAAAAGAAAGTTATTATCTTTTGAAAATTAGTATTGATTTTGTTTAATAATAGGCAGAAAAAAAAGTAGTGGTTGATGCGATATAAATCTTTTTATTAAAATATTCCCTCAAAACTTTTCTTATCCAGTATTAAAAAGAAAAGAAAAAAAGAAAAAAAAACATATTTTTAGACACTATCTTCCTGCATAGATGGTTTCTTTTATTTTTCGTTGTTTTTTTTTTATTTTTAGAAAATAGAGCAAACTTTCTAACATCTGGTAAGAAAGTTGGAGGATTTTACCAAAATTGGAAAGTTTCCCAAAATTTTTGATTGTTTAAACATAATAAGACTTTAAACAATATTTGACAGATTATCTTGCCAATTTTTTCGATAAAATTGCAAATTTATATAGTATGTCATTATTAGATAGGAAATTTTTTTTTATTTACCAAACTCACAAGTCAGTCTTTGCATTTTTAAAATGTGATAATTTAGCAACGAAGTTTTCCTTTAAAAAAAATAAGAGAAAAATATCAATTAAATTAAGAACCACATAAAATAAAATACTGTATTTTATATTCTTAAGATATGCAATCAATAATTCGTTACATATTGTTCACCTTAGAAGTAAAATTAAGTATTCAACTATCTTGATGTTTTCTATATTTTTTCAATGTCTCCTAACTAATTTTCTTCATTAAAATACATGATTTTTACTTTGGTATCTATATAATTGCTACTTTTAGATTTATGTTCTAAACAAAAACATAAAATCACAATTTATTGGTAACAAAAGCCCCGTCTGGTATAAAAAGGGCCCGATGCTAGTTAACTTTATCGTTTCTACGATTTATTATATCCCACAGATCCTATAGTCTTATATTTTTCTAATAGTCTGACAGCGTATCCCCTCCATGTTAAAGTATCTAGTCTTGCGAGATGTTTTTCTGATTATATACACGCTTTATCTGTATCAATTTCCGTGGAGAAAAACTTTGCCCAATCGTGTGTTCAGTTTGCCTCACGGAAGAGGAGGAAAAGAAACATGAAAAGTCCCGATCAGGGCCTCAAAATTCTGTTATACGAAACTTGATAAATGAAGCTAACTGATAGAATTTCATTTATTACAAGTTGCTTCCACCGAAGGTTAATAAGGAGGGAGAGGAAGTAACAACATAAATTTTTCGAATGGAAGAGGGAAAATTTAATAAATAAATAAGATTTTGCTTAAAAAAAGAAATTTTAATGTCAACGTGCCAAAAAGAACTTGTCAAAAAATAAGGAGCTTGTGTCAAAATCCTAAATATAATCCGTAGCAGATGTCACCATAGACACGTTGACAAGGTCTTGACTTTCCCTTGAGATCTCTGAAGAGACAAACTGTCTGACAGGACCGGAAGAAGGATGTCTAACTTGTTTGTCTACTTTACTTTCTTCCCCCTTCTAATGACAATTAGCGTGTCTTATTGAGAAGTGGGTAGAAAGATTAATACCCCGGATAAAATTGCCTCTAACTTTTTCTCCATTAAGTCAAAATGGTTCATGGCTTCTTATAAGGACATCGAGTAACGTTGCTGCAAAAGTTCCATTTTTCATGTCATCAAGATTTACTCCAGGACAATCAAACAAATCTTCAAATAAATTCTTACCGTAGATATTATTTACGCATTTTTTTTTTAAAGGAGCGAACATTTTTGATGTCCAGTTCCTGGCATAAACGTGTTCAACAAAAATTTTGATTTTTAGTGATTGTATATGAACCAAATTCTCGTTCTCAATCAACCACAAATTAGGTGAATAAAATTTGATAATAAATAATTATTAACCTCGTTAGAATATTTAATTTTTGCTGAGTTATTATCCTTTTGCATAATTATTAAAAAAAAAGAAAAGAAAAATTATTAAATTCCTGAAAAAGTATTGCGTAGTGCCATCTGTTATCTAAATTTATAACTAATATCGAAGGATTCATATTAAATTCCTGAAAAAGTATTGCGTAGTGCCATCTGTTATCTAAATTTATAACTAATATGGAAGGATTCCTCTCTATACATTCGACAATTGTACACAAAATCATAATTAAAACACTATACGAATGAATGAAAGTTATAGACACGACAGTGAGTCATAAGAGTTTAATTATTGCTATGCTAGCGTGTGTCACGTGTCGAGAATGTGTCAGAAATAATGCGATTTATTAAATCTGTACTAATTTTGGAAACAATTACAATCAATCATACTGAAACACAAAGAAAAAAATAGTAATTTACTTTAGCAGCAATTAAATTACATAGAATATTATTTATATATAAATAATAATTTATGTTCGATTATTATTTATGTTATAAATAATGTTCGAAGAAATATTTTGGGAATTTTCGGTTAATTACTACCGAAAAGAAAGTGTGGTTTATGATATCACCATATGGTTTGTCTCTATGACCCACTAATAACTTTTGAACTAATCAGTATAATTTCATGAAATTTGATGATGATGTTCTGCTATTAAAGATAACCTCGAAGAACGTTTTAGATTCCATTTAAAAATGGCGGACGTTTCAACTTCGTTTAATTACTTATGAATTACTTATTGAATTTTTACAGGATTTGACAGGATAGTGGAGACGTTAAAGATTATCTCGATGATATTTTATCTTCAACTACTTAAAAATGATCTAAAAGTTCAAATTTAAAGATTTCTTCCTAATAACTTTTAAACTATTCGATTGTATTTTATAAAAATTATCAGGATAGTCAGTTTATTAATTCGAATTTAGAGAAAAATTAATTAATGCCGTAGATTCATCCGTTTAAAAATGGTAGACTGAAATTTCTCTGTTATAACTAAGGAAATCATCAGAGAAACTTACTATAGAAAACTACTAAGAAGAAGTTACTACCTACTAAGAAATTTTCTGTAGTAACTATAAAACTATTTAATAGACTATTTTTTGATGGCATATATTTTAATCCGTTAAATTTAATCATTCTAAAATAAAGGACAGGTTCCTAAAATAGAGTTTAGTTCTTTTCAGAAAAGCTCATTTATTATTTTATAGCGTTAAAATATGTTAATATTAGGCGGAGTTATAAAGTTTAGTTTTAGTCAACTTTTTAATTTTTTTTTGTTTGTTTCTTTTTAATTATAAGTTTACCTTAAAATATTTTAAGCTGCTTAATAGATCCTGGTAAAACTAATTTCTTGGCGAAGATAGAAAATTAGTTTTTTTTTTTTTTTTTAATTAATTAAAAATTAGGTAAAGTTAAAAATCGATACAAAAATAGTAATTTCTGATAGATATTGCCTCCGTTTAAAATTAATGCAGTTGCTCATCAGGATAAAATTTTAACCAATATTTAAAGCCGAAATTAAAAATTTATGAGTTTTTAACATATTTTTTTTCTTTTCTCCGCCCAAATTTGATGTTCATTATTTATTATTTAACCTAATAAAATTATAAATTCGTTATTTTTATTTTAAATTTTTAAAACGTTATTTTTTTTGACATTTTCTGAGTGTTAACGTATGTTTATAAAATTTATAATTCTTTTTCCTTAAATACAAATTAAATTCATAAATTATGCCAATTTTCTTACTAATTTTTAATATTTTATACGTTTTATACATTCTACAGAGGTTACGTTCTATAGGAATAGTGAATTTCAAGTAAATATAGATAGAGAGGTGTTTAGTAGTTCACATAAGCAAAATACAAAATTTATAGAAGTTTCGAAGAAATTGTATGGAACCGTATAAAAGTGCATAAATAATTTATACAACGGACCAAATATGAAAATACTGAAGGAAATGTTTAAAGAATAATACACAAATCTATAGAATAAAGTCCAAGTTACACAAATTCTCAAATTTGCAATAAATAATCGAGTAAAAAGTACTTAGAAAGTGAATAAATGTGCAATAAATCTTTCATTGAATGTGCAAAATATTAAAATTATGTATAAATAAACTTGGATTTATACACAAAACTTTAAAGAAAATCAGATATAACTATTAATCTAAAAATTAAAAAAATGTAAACTTGTACAAAAATTAAAGATGTGAAATTAGAGCAAAATGAAAACAAATTTTTATAGAAATTTAATATTTTAATAGAGTATTCTATTGAAATATTAAATTTCTCTTAATAAATTTGTGGTTTTTCAATAATTTTGTTGTATTTCAAGACAGTCAACTCTTAATAAATTTGCTGTATTTCAATAAATTTGTTGTTTTTTAGTAATTTTGTTGTATTTCAAGAGAATAAACTCTTATTGAAATATAACAAATTTATTAAATTTGTTATTTTTCAATAATTTTGTTGTATTTCAAGAGTCAACTCTTAATAAATTTGTTGTATTTCAATAAATTTTTTGCTTTTCAGTAATTTTGTTGTATTTCAATAGAATAAAATTTTAATAAATTTGTTGTATTCAATGAATTTTATTTATTGTATTTCAAATTTATTGTATGTTATATTGGAATACAACATATTTGTTATACTGAACTAATTCTTGTTAAACAATTTATTTTCCACAATTACAGAAACGGAAAAATCAAATTCGACATAAAAAATATTTTCAGGACAAAAAGTGAATATAATAAAAAATAATTTTTAAAAAGATATCAACGAGAGAAAAAAAGTAAAGATATCCGAATGATATATGTAAAGTTCGGAGATTTTCAGAGTACATACGAGTGCAAAAAATTATAATGCCTATCTGCAGATGCAAAGCAGTCATACATGTAAAGTGATCTCATAAGCTCTTTTCATACCGAAACCATTATAAAACAAATCTGGGGCATAAATAAAAGCAAAACACCATCAAAAAGTTGATGGAATCAAATCGAATTTCTCCTGTACTCTGGTTATGTCGTCCGTGAAATTGTCTTCTATGTGCATTGATTCTAGATACGAGTCACTATCAGTGGTCGTCCACTTGTCTGTTTAGATAAAGGAAGGAAATTTCACTCATTCTCCACATCTGCTCGCCTTGTATTATATAGAAGTAAAGTGTAAACATCCTGCTTTCTACTACAACATCTGTTCCTATTCTAATTCTTTAGTGTAAGTGCAAAATTAGTAAAAAAGAAAAAAAATGACGTTTAAGTGGTTCGTAATAAGAATCAATGAAGCAGTCGACTTTTACAATGTTTAATATCCTCCTTTAATATTTTTTCCTCCTTTAATATATTTGTTTAGAATTAAAATAAGACATACAGACAAAGACTGAAAAATGATTAATTAACTTATAATCCAACTTTAATAAGGTTATTCAATACAAGTAAAAATTTGTTAACTGTTTTCGCAGTGGGTAAACACTTCGAACTTTTAGTTTCCACCTCAGAGAACAGAAATATCAAAGAAATAAAGCAAACGAATAATAAAAAGAATAGGAAATCTTTATATTTTTTTATCTTTGGATACCTCTTGACGTAGGGAAAACACGATAGTGGAAGGGTGAAGAGTATAGTCTCGTGGGATAAGGGCATTGCTGATTTTGAAGAAGTGACGTTCACTAAATCGCGCCTTGAATCCTGAAGAGGATTATGGAGAGAGTGGTTTCGATTTCGGGTTTGTCTCTTTGGAATTATAAACAGTTTCCACTAAGCAAAGACGGGAACCAATAGTAGAAAAGAAATTCTTGTTAACTCTGGACTTGAATCTTATTTGAATGCATTGACTGGAAAATTTGATAGATTGACAATTATAAACCTTTTTAAAGTGGAATGCTCTACTAGAAATCATTCAAGAATTTCGATCTATTTCCATTTCGTTAACGATTTTTATTTAGATTTTAAAATACGATATTTATAATTTATACAATCGATAGAAATATGTACAGGGATATTTCAGAGAGTAACTCAATTTGTTTCTAAATTACAAATCATATTCAGTAGCTGGCTCAGTTTTATGGTTTGATGATATTCAAGAGCTGCTGTCTTCATTAGTTAGATGCGTTTAATGCAATTTTGTCTTATTGATGTTACCAAAATTAGGAGGAATGTTAGCTGAAATATTTAATTTAACTGCACTACTCCTAATTGTTATTATTATTATTATTATCGTTACAGCTTTAATTTTGCATGAATATAAGAGCCGATGTTTTATTATGTAACATTCAATAATATTTATTTTATATATAAAGAAAATTAAATTTTTCCGTTTCTTTTAGCAATGTTTATTAGAATTTTGTTAAAATTTTAATTGAGTGAGAGCAGAATAAATTTATAAAATATTGAAAAGTATTTATTTGATTATAAAATTAACGAATTTTTATGTAAACAAACAGGAAAATTAAATTCTTGTTTATGTTCATCAATATCAGGAAAACAGTAATCGTGTAATTTCTAAAAGCCAAACGATAATTTTGTTTTTCATTTTCGGAAATTTTTAAACTACAATATAGTTTCTATTGTTTTGAGCTATGAGTAACTATAGCGCTATTCATTGTCCCACTTCTGTGCTATTCTTCTTACTGTTTCCATCATAACTTCCAGGTATATATGGCTATTTTGAGCCATGTTTTGCCATTCTTCATTTTTGCCATATTTCCTTTTTTTTACTTCGGTCGTTTATCTGTTTCCTTTTCCTTGTGTAACTTTTGAGCTAAAGATTTATGTTCGCCTAAGATATAAGCTTATACGTCTTCTACTTTCTGAGATATACTATATCTTTTCTGGTTTCACAGCTATAGTTTTCTGCCATTTCTGAGTTATGTCCTTTATCGTTCTATTTCATACATACCGTGTTTCTTGAGCCCTATTTCTTTCGACGTACCAAAATATAATTTATATTGTGTATGAACTTATTATTTTACATCAACAACATGCAGTTTTCTTTGTTCGCATTGCAATATCCAGAACTCCATCAAGAAATATAATTAAACGTCGACATTCAATTTACAAACACTTTTTCTTTTCTTTAACTTTCTTATCTGGTCTTGGGATAAGTTTTTTTCCTATATTTGACATTAACGTTTAAAATACCAAAACGATATTATGAAAAAAAAAGGAAAAAATACTCCAAGAGGTAAGAATCGATTTCGGGTAAATGACTTAAGTTCACCACTTTCGAGTGTTTTAAATTCTTTTGATAATGAACCAAGTGATTATTAAACATATTAGATAAAAACTAGTCGATTTACTTAATGACTTTTATGTCTAAGGCTTCTTTTTTAATACGCTTTTTCGCCGTGGAAGTATTATAGAACTTAAATGATTGATATTAACTTTAATGAACATCATAATTCGATACTTACATCAAACCGAGTTACGTTCGATTGGAGTCATTGATTAATGCTCGAGTAGAGTGAGTGTAGGTCAAGGGTCGTGGATTTTACACGTCATGCACCAACAGCTCTTGGTTCCGGAGATGAATGACTGGTTCTCACTCAACAATAGAACGTATTTAATCTAGCCTGACGTCAGACTTTGAAAGATGAAAGGAATACGGGGTTCCTTTTTACCGTGAAAGTTTGAGCGTGCTGTTGTAATAACAATTGGTTGATTTGTTATGTTGGGCAGATGGTCATCGTTTCCGATTATCTACGCCTCACATGAATGAAATTTCCTGAATAACTTCATACTTATTAACATTTTTTTGATATCTGGGATTAAAGCAGAATTGCCTTGTTGCTGATAACGTTTTAATGAAAGAACAGATGCAGCGAGTCAGCTTAAACTTTCCAGAGTTTACCGTGAATGCGTATGATGCACTTTTGTCTCTGCTGTCACGCACATTTTCGGGAATTTCGCCTTTTGTGTCGAGTTTTTGCAACTATGTTATCTATTTGTTTTACTTGTCGTTCGTTAGACAAGCATCTTCCTTTATTGCAACGTGTCTTGCCAACTATGAATCATTTGCCGTTACTGTTTTTGACAGTTTCTGAGTCATGTCTTTATCAACTTTTTCCGTCGTGTGTCTTCAACATTGTCGATCCATAACTACAGAAGCGTATGAGCTATACACAACATTTAATTTTAAAATATATATGTAAATATTTACTATGTTTTCATCTCCATTATTTAATTCCCTCTGTAATAGTTAAAAGCATCTTAAGTTGAATTTATATATAAAATCTTATACGAAATATACAATTACCGAATAAATGTTTCATTATACATAGTAAAAAGTGCGAAAATGCCTTACATTCCATGCCATCCATTTTTATCAGCATGTTGAACAATAGCACTTCTTTTATGTCATTCTACCCATTTATTACTTTGTTCATTCATTTCCCAACCGACCTTCTTTCCTAGATTTTTTTCCTCTTTTGTATGTTGAACTAGACTTCTCATTTTCATTTTTATAACTTTTGTCCATCACTTGTCTCATTCTGTAAGTGTCCACCATTGATTTCTTTAGATATATTGTCCACTTGCTATATCCATTCTTCTGTAGATTTATCCTTAAACTTGGTTTCTCTTTATCCCGAGATAAAAGTAGAAACGATACTTTTTTCCTACTCGAAAACTTTTGCATAAAGTAGCATGGAAGAAAATCAGCAAAATCCATTTGCAAATGTAATGGCCAGAAGGATTGGAATATATTTTTTTTATTTTTTATTTCATTCGTTATATTATTATTATATATTTTTTTTTCTACAGAAGTGGAGAGTTTTAACTTAAATAAATTTTCAGTAGTCTCTAAACTTCCTACATGCATTTATTGCTTTTAGCAAAATTAATTGTACTTAGGGAATGCGGAAAGAAGAGAAGTACAAAAAAGGAATTTAATGCACACCATTCATCTATCGTTCTCAATTTAAATTTAAAAAAGTTAGAGCCATTATAAAGATTTATATATATTTATATGAGGGAACAATTTCATTTGTAATCTGTATTAAAATTCAAAAGCTATCAATACATACGGTTGTACGCCTGTCCTCGAAATCTAGTTCTAAAATTGAAAAATAAAATTGAGTGAAGGAATAAAGAGGATCAATGACAGAATTGATTGACTTCGTCTGCCTATATGTCTGCCTGTATGTCTGACTGGTAGTCTGCTTATAAATATGAAAGTTGTATTTTCCCTATTTATAAAACTACATCGTTTTAATTCGAATTAGATGAAATTACATGGTGATTATATATAATTATAGCATGCTCAGACTGGGGTAATTCATAATATAGATATAGAAAGAAAGCAAAAGTTAAGTGACAAGTAGATTAAGGTTTTTCTTTATGAATGAAAAGCTTAATGAACGACAAAGAACTGCTCTTTTTTTACTTCTTTTTTTCAATTGCTAATGACTGTTTGCAAAGAGTTGTTAATTTCGTCTTTTTTTTTCTCGTGTCTTTGTTTCGTTTTTTATCTTTTTGGATAGTAACCAATCTGTTCAATGTTATTTCTTTCTTGTTTGTTTTTAATTCTTTTTTCTTTGTCTTCCTGTTAAAGTTCAGATTGTTGTGGTATTTTCTCTGTAACATATAGTAAACTGTCTGAAGTACAGAAGAAATTTAATTTTTTCGTGTTGGCTTCAATCAAAATTCTATTTTCTTTTTATCTAAGTAAATCAAAGCAACTTAACGGAAAAACGGGAAAAAATTTCTATTTAATGAATCCTGTTTATAAAATTTTTTTCTGCTGTTATTCTTTTCTTCTTCCGATTTTTCAATTTTCTGTTTCCATATATTCCACGTACATTAATATTTTACAAACGGTTAATCGTATTCACGTAACCTAATTTAAAATTTCTAAATTTTAATTATTCGCTTATAAAATTCACTGTAAATGCAGCAAAGAATTTTTTTATATACTAATCATAACGTAGTTTTATCAGTCTGACAAAAGCGCTAACAACTATTCTATACAACGAAGGCAGCAAAGCCATTAACGAAAATGCAAATTTGCTTCCATAGAAATAAAAATTACTATATAATTTATATGGATTTCGCTATTGCAGAATGAATTTTTCGGTTATAGACTCGTACCACGCCATAGGAGAATTAATAAGTTTTTACACAACTGATAATAACGACAACAACGATTGTATTTGACACGCTAACGCAACTTCAAACTATTAACTGTTGCTGAGTGATAAATTTTTCTTTTATTTTTATTATGATTTTTTTAACGATTGAAAACACCGTATAGCGTTAAGACAACTCGGCAAAAACATCACTCAAATTTTGTGCTACTTCACAAATTTTTCACTGTTCACTTACTTTAACGGATATTGAGTTACTTCTACAATAACTGATGATAATTTCCTTTCTGGACCAGACGATACTACCAAGCTCCTATTGTTAAAGCCCCATTGTCAAAGGTATTTTTCCAACCGAGAGTTATTCTGAAAGGCACGAATTTACAGAACTGTAACTCAATAGTAACGCGTGGCATTAAGGCAACAAAGAGATCTTTTAAAAAAATTCGCAAAGCATACTTTACCAAACATAATTACACATTTAAATAATTACAATAATAGTTTCATAAATAAGTAAATAAATATGCAAAGTTTTTTATCTGATGAATCCTGGGCAGCCGAGGGGGCATCAGGATTTTAGAAATGCTTAGGTGGGGAATGGCCAGAAAAAGATTGGGAACCATTGCTCTAGACAAGTATTTGCTAGAGCTTGTTAGTATTTGTAAGCAAGCTAGTTAAGAGCCACTTACTTTAACAAGAACAATAGAAAAAATATTTTTTATGATCCTTCATGATAAGTTATATTTCTTTTAATACATGACATATATCAATCCGGACCAATCATTTAAAATAGAGTCCAACTATATGGAACTTAAAGATTATTCCTTTAGTGTTATGGAATGTGAATTTCCTCACTTCTTTCGATATCAAACCATAATAGATGTCTGAAGCTGTCATTAAGTAATCCAATAATAATCTTTCCTGATTTTCAGAGAAACTGGTTAGTTTAGTAATCAACTAACTCCGGCTTCATCTAATCAGCAAGCCCTGTTCGGCTTTTGAAACTCTAAACGTACCACGTAGAACACTGACAGAAATTCAAAGATATAATAAGATTAAAGCAGTCAATTAAACACATTTGATATACTTAAAAATATTTATAGTCGATTATAACAAAACAAAAACTGCAATCAGAAATTATTACTTACCATAGATTTCTTGAATTTTGATGTTTCAACTGCCACAGCATCTGTCATAACGGCCGGCTTTACTGATTCACGGGAGTACAGCATCCATTGACATTGACAAACTAATGTCATCTATTGTGAGATAAGATAATTATGCAGTATTATTCAACGAACTCTATTATTCAATAAACTCTCGGTTTCTCCTATACAATTTTTAATGTCATTATGGTGAATAATTCGAAACAGTTAATTTTTAATTTGAAGGTGCATTCTAGTCCATCAATGACCTAAAATCTATATTATTAGAAATTGTTTTGTAATATATTAAACTGGTTGAGATTACCCATAGATCTGGATAAATGCTACTGAAAATGTCTATTAGATGGCTAAATGGCGGAGATATCACTAAATAATACAACTACTTGAATACTTTTTTCAAAAATAGGACATTGCTTATTCTGTTAGTGCTCTCCAAAAAATGATGATTGTATATAATAATTTGGGGAAACTACAAAATTTTTCTTCGAAATTATTATTTAATATATTTTAATTTGATACCTTCGTGAGGTTGGAAAATAGTTTTTTCACTGTTTGGTAATTCGATCTTCTTTAAATACTAGATCGCTTTTGGTATACAGGCAAAACTAGATCACATTATGGCATTACCCGATTAAGCTAGTGCAGAGCCTGTAGCATATGCTAAGAAAGGGGCCCTATATTAAAAAAACAATAAAACAACGCATATATATTTGAATATACAGTGATACCTCGGATCACGAACGTCTCGGTTCACGAACAAATCGGTCTACGAACACCATTTGCGAACAAATTTTGCTTCGCGTTACGAACGATGCTTCAATTCACGAACACACACGTACGGAATGCATGGAGCGCACGTGACTCGCGGCGCACAAAACCCTGCGCACAGCCTCGCCCCCAGCAGCAATCCAGTTCGCCCAGCTCTTATGGGTACAGTACATTTCCAACAAGCGTTGATATTTTAGTTTTTTTCTTTATTTAATTAAATTTATCCCTTATTATGGCTCCCAAAAAA
>AYEL01083089.1:0-20878 GCA_000484575.1 Olivierus martensii | reverse complement strand
TTCAAAATTCTGGAGGTTACACCGGCTATTAATGCAACAGCATTTCACATTTGAAATGCATTTTCTTGAGCTTAAATTAACCTGTGATCTTGAAAATTTAATCAATTAAGCATGTTAACTACACAAATGCATTGTCCAAATTTCATTACTCTACAATAATTTTTTCTTGGTGTTGGGATTTTTTTTTCCGTCAGTGTATTTTATATTATACAATCAATAATTACATCAATGTATAAGACAAACTTTGACTTGCATAATAAACTACAATATTTAAATTCAAACTTACATAGTTACTGTATTAAATAAAAATTACAATATAAAATCAAGACTGTTATAATTTTCTTAAATAATACTGAACTACTGTGCTCATAGATATCTTAGAGATGTGATGAGAAATGAGTGTGTGCAATCTTTTCTGCTGCATCTGTTATTTTCACTTATTTCAAGTCATATTTATTACAAAAAATCATCTTTCTCCTTGCCTGTCTGACCAGACGATATCTCAAAAATCAAATATTGCAGAGCACTAAATTTTAGAAGATTATTCTTCATTGTGAAAAAATACATGCCTTCTAATTTTGCCTGTGATGAGATCTTATATGATGATGGCTATTTGAAACAAGGGTGACTATTTAAAATATTAAAACCCTAATAAAATATAAATAGGTTTACAATGATTATTATTAGCATATAGAAATAAAAGTGCTTTTCAATTACCAATCCATCCTATGAGTGCTATTCAATTGCAGGGCTGGCCCAAGAAAATAAAAGGGCTGGTGCAAAGTTGTCATGTGGAGTCTTTTAATAATAATAAAAACAGTTTCAAACAAGAGTTGGATCATACAGGATTGGAGAGCTTTGTGAAATCACATTGCTTGCACTGTCCTCTGGTCAGCCCTACCAGCTGCATCCAAAGATCCAGTTGCCATCCAGTTGCATTTCAAGTTCATAGATTACACAACATAAAATTTAAAGTAGACAAAATTAAATTATACTAAAATTAAATTAAAACAATATTAAAATGAAAACTAGAAGTTATGTAGATAGAACTTGTGCAACATCAATGTCTACACTGCAGTCTATAGTGCCCAATAAATGTCCTCAAAACTGATTTTTGTTAGATTATTTTTCATGAAATATATAATAGAATTAATAAAGTGATTAAAGCACAAATAGTATAACTCCATGAAAGACAATGAAACAATGAGGTAGAACTGTGCATAATTTAATCATTTAGACACATGCAGGTAGGTAGATATACCTATTTGCAAATAGGTATATCTATCTACCTGCATGCCTCTAAATCTGAGTGGCAAAATGAATTTGTTTCAAACTTAAAATGCATTTTTTTATATTTTTTTAAAAATTTTATTAACAGAATAGTTTTCTTGCATAATATAAAAGTTGAAATGTCTCAACTCTTAAGCATGCATTCAACTTCCAGAAATAAAATCAAATACTAAAATTCTTAAAGCCTTTATAAAAATAATAAAATAAATTTTCTTACCTAAAAAAGTTAAATCGAACACATTGAGGCAACGGTTAAGTCGTGTTTCTTGCAAAACATCTTGAGTGAAATATTTTCTTCTGACCAGGGAAGAGGGGAACTCTTTGACATAAGCTTGTTTATAATTAGAAACCAGCAAAGAAATTTCTCTTTTTGCTGACGTAAAGAAGGTGGATATGCGATTCATTTTGTAATATGGAATTCTGTAATTAAATAAATCACAACTGAAACTGTTTATTATTTACATTTATTGCATAAATCAATGAGGTCAAATGCATTTTCTTTCAGCATAACCTTCGATCTCGGAAAGATAGGATTGTTTTGTATTTCAAGATACAGTATTCTATTTAGTTCATTCGATAATTTTTAGATTATCAGTAGTTAAAATATAATCTATGAAATTTTTACTTATTCAGATTAAATTGTCTGAAACAGTTAAATTAATTAATTAATAATATATTTTTCTTTCTTTAAATATTTTTATAAAAATTTTGGTCATCTACTGCAATTCAGTCTTTTTTTTTTAATTAAATAACGTATAGGCTATATAATATTTTATCTAATAACTTTTTACTAATTAAAATTCAGCACACTATTTGTCAATTATGACTATAATATCATCATATTAATTTAATTATCTTTATTTTTATCGATTATTAATTTAAACAAATTTATTTTAAATTTATAAGTATTTTTTAATGTTATTAGAATTTTTTTTAGTAAATATCGTTTAATCCGGATATGGAATTGTTTCATTCATTTGTGTAATCGTAATCAGTTATAATAATTTTTAAATGTCAAAAATTATGAATTATAATTTATTAAGTAGAAATGTTAAAATAGTAACTTTTAAAATATGAAAGATATAAATTGCTGTATTTCGAATTATATTTATTTATAGAACAGTAAATTTTTAACCGATAGTTACCTGAAAGTTTTTCTAACAAGAATTGACACTTACTGTATAAAAACACGCTTGAAAACGAGTTACAAACAAAACAGAAGACTATGAATCACATCTCGATTATAATACAAAGAAATGACGAATCGTATACTGTATATTGTTAAACTGATGATCGCACCAATATACGCAAATTAAAAATTACGTTAACATTATTATCATCAATTATTACTTATATAATATTCAGATGTACACGAATTATTACTCCTACCTTTCTGATCTTTAACACACATCTGCTATACTACACAACGTAGCCATAACCACCTGTAGATATCGCACAATAAATGCACCTTTCCGGTTCCCTCCTATGTTAGAATGGAACGTTCTACTTCCGAAATGTTTTATCTTATTAATCGTTCTTTTCTCTTTTAATTAATACTATTGAATGAAAGAAAAACCTAACGACACATTATAGGTAATTAACGATTAATCAGAAGCTACAAAATAGCTTATCTTAATTTATGTTAAAACGCTGAAGTCATTATTCAAGAAAGCAGACGAATTAGCGTTCATATTTGTGTATGTATTCAGTAATAATTTATTTTCGTAAGAAAGTAAGAAATAAAAATATTTACAGTTTGAACAACATTTTTTAATAATGTAATATAAAACTTATAGTTGATAATTTTTTAGTTGAAAGTTTAATAAATATTACGGAATTTGTCGGTCATTGTACGGGAAACTTTATGACAGCTGATGACGCTAGTAGCATCTGCTATGCTCCATATACCACCTGAAGCAAAACAACATCGAAAAATGGGACAAGGTAAACTAGATATGTGCTCTTTGAGAAAATGTACACTATATTTTAATGACAATTACACATTACATTTTTTATAAGTTGCATTATTGTATAATCCAGATAAATCAATATAAAATTAATTAAAAATTTTTTTATGAAGGAAAATCTTCGCATTGCATATAAATTAACTTGGAAGTGATATTTTTTCCAGAATAAATATGTTTCCAGGATAAATTCTTATTATTCTTTTTCTTATAAATATTTGAATTAGTCCATAAATTATTATTTATGAAAATATAGTATAGAAGATAAGGACAATTTTTTAGACAGTACTATTATATTAAAAATTAATATAACAGCCTTTAAGTCCAACAAATTAATTTTTTCAGTTTTAATAATAATCTGTAGTGAGCTTAAATTTCAAAAATTAATTAATTATTTGAAAAACAACCAGTTTCTGAAATAACTACTGTATTTAAAAGATTATTTTCGGTACTCACGTATTAACGCCACCGCAGCTATGTATACAACAAGATTGCTCTTTATTGGCGCATTAGCGCAACTTCTGCTGCGGTGGCGTTAATACGTAAGTACCTTATTTTCTAAATAGGAATCAAAATTCACTTTAGAGTTAGCTTTATTATTGTATTCATATTTTATTTTTTGCATACAGTATTTAAGCATTCTATGCTGAAATTAATAAAACTGATATTATACAATTATTTTATTATTATTTTTTTTTTTTCAAAAATTAAATTCCAAATTTCAATTTATTACAAAGCTATAAGAAAAATAAGTAAAATATTGAGAGTTTTCAATTTTATTTTGAAATTACTAACATAATAGCGCTTTTGGTTACGAATAAAACATGAACGAACATTAAATAGATTAAAACAAAAATTGAAAAATCGCGTGAATTTTTAATTATTTTTTTAAAGATTAATTTTATTAATGTAACTTAAAACCCATATTAAGCATATTCACATCTAAAAGTTGAAATCATCCAAACCATGAGTTCTAAACAAAATCAAGAGGAAAAAAAAGTTAACTCAATAATAATGTCGATATGATAGTAGAAATATTAAAAACTACTTAATACATTTTGCATTTATTTAGACTTCCATTCAAAAAGATTATAGTAAGATTTAAAATGAATTATGAAGTACAGGTATCCCTCCTATAACATGTTCTCCTACAACACGGTTTCACTCCAACACGATTTGAAAATTGCGGAAACCCTCATATAATGCATGTACTTCTACAACACGGTTTTTATTTAACACATTTAGAAAATTATGTTTTACTCTCCTATAACACAAAACGTTTTCATTAATTTTTCCAAATCCATATCAGAATACTAAATAACTTTGGGAAACAGTTAAGTATGAATGGGTTTTATTCGTACGAAACATTAATTATACAAGAAATGAAAAAATGAAAACAAATTATATAATTAAAGAGAAAAGAACATATTGAAAGTGGAAATATATCTATATAGAAGATAGAAAAATTATAATAATCAAAAATGTTTCTTTTAAAAAATTATCATTTCAATTTTTCTCCTAGTAAATTTTTTATATTAACTTTTATGAAATTAAATTTCATGTTTGTTTATTTATCTTTTTGCATCTATATATATATATATAATATTTTGATTATTTGCTATACAAATATATTTTGAAACTTAAATGATGCAAAATTATGTTTCATAAACTAAATTTATTTTTAATCAATCGCTTATTGGTATGGAAATTAATGCACATTATATCCAGATAATGGTCCACTTACAATAAAAATAACACTGCATTCAAAATCATTATCCATATAACCTATATTATAAAATAACACTGTTGAAAACTCATCTGTAGGATAGGAATATATCCTAGGCTTTCAATATGCTATCAGTGTACTTAAATTTGGGAAGATCTTGAGAGCTACTAAAAATCTAGAATTAAATCATTTTACATTCAGAATCATATCTGGAAAATTTCAGAATATTTAGCATTTAAAATTTTTCACCTTCTAGAAATTCATATTGTTTAAGTTATTTTTAAAATATTATTATTATATGATGTATCGTTTTTAAAATATTATTATTATGAAATTTCTGTTTTTAAACTTAAACTATTTTCTTTAAAGTTATAAAAAAAACTGAAGTGAAGTTTATGTTTAACTGTTCACATTATATGCTACAAATACCCAGACACGATGGACAATTTTACTAGTTGAGAATTCTTAGAATTTTTAAAAATTAGCTACATACCAGAAAACTGCAAAAAAGATTAACCTGAAAACATGTTCGATAAAATTCAAAACTAGTTTGTTGAAAATCATCAAAATATCAATATTATAAAAATTATAGTAAATTCCTATTTCTAGCACTTAAAGTAGGATATGGATAAAGTAGGATAGGATACCTGATATGAAAAAAATTTATTTTTATCGTCTGCTAGTAAAACAATAAATTGACATATTTAAATCATTTACAAGCATTTTTTTGGACTAGTTAGTTTTAAAATTTCACTATCACCTATTATTTTTATTATTAATTTCTTTATTTTATTTAATTTTATTTATTAATTTTAATGATCTATGCAAGAAGAGCATTAATATGTTAGAATAAAGTGACCAGACGTCCCGGATTTGAGTTGTTTGTCCCGCAATGAAAACTGTACCGGAAATGTCCCGGATTGAACATATAACATTTTTAACATTTTCGCAATAGCACAAAGTTGCCATTTCCTCTACTTCACACTAGATGACGCTATTCTTATTAACTGGCAACAAAAGTTACTACTTATATATGATAACTCTCTCGGATTGGACATGTAATGTTTTTAACATTTTCACAATAGCACAAAGTTGCCATTTCTTTTACTTCATACTAGATGACTATTCTTATAAACTGGCAACAAATGTTATTATTTATATGTGACAAGTATTGAAGATAATAATAAATACTATTATCGAGGTTGTTACCGGATATTTTGTTCAAGACTGTTAATATCCCTTGGTTTTAACTTGTACACTTGTTCCTTAACCCAACCCCAAAGGAAGAAGTCGCATGGGGTTAGATCGGGGCTGCGTGCAGGCCATTCTGTCGGTCCTCGGCGGCCAATCCATCTGAATAAAAAAAACAGTCGAGTGTAGAAATGTTGAAAGCAATATTACAAGTTATGTGCAATTTTTGCAATTCCTCTGTAGAATTTTATATTATTTCAAGTAATGAAGATTTATTAAAAATTTCATTCTGCAAAAGATACATATAAATAATGTAATTATTTATTTAATATTATTCATAATATTGATGGCTATATCTATATAAGCCATAGTCATTTTTGATATTTCTTGTATTGAGACTTATTTTCTATGTAATTAATTTTTTGTTATGAAAAGAATATATTTTTAATTTTATTAATTTATTGGAAGTATGTGATTTTTGTAATTTTTATATAAAAAAACACATAAAATGATAGATCCAAGACATTTTAATGATGCACAACTAAATGAACTAAAAAAATTGTGTCCTCACGAATGTGTTAAGCATTTTTTCTTATTGTTATTTGGACATGTCCTGTATTCTAACATAAAATATCTAGTCACTTCAGTTTATATACTAATTCTAATAAAGTTTTTCATATCGATATCCTGTCTAAGTGCTAGAAATAGGAATTTATAACATTGGAAGGTAGTGAACTTTCAGACATTAATATTATAGTAAATGTTTTAACAATATTAATTTAATATAAAACATGTAGATTTTATTAAATTCTCTTTCAAAAAATATATTTTATTACAATAAAAATTCGTAAATTAAATAATAAAATTTAAAAAAAACTAATATTAATGAATTATTGAATATTTACATTTTGTTTCACTTGAGAAACTATGTCTAAATATGACATTCCAGGTTTGACTATTAACATTTCAGCACCTTCTTCAACATCTCTCTTCTATAATAGTCCCAAAAATAAATGTTATCATAAATGACAATACAAATAAATGACAAATGTTATCATAAATGATGTCTGCAAAAATAACAAAAACAAGCACATCACCATACAGTAGAAAATTATAAAATTTAAATCATGACATTTTTGACCTGATGTTTGTATCAGCAATAATAACAGTGGCATATAATATATAGGCAATGAATCTGAAATGACTAGAGATTCAACAATTATAGTACAATTATTGCTGATGATAATCTAGTTTAGATATTGAATTGAAAATATTACATATCAAATTTGTTGTATAGTGATGGGTTTGTTTTTTCTTTAATTAAAATATTTTTATAAAGCCATAATTATAAATAAAATATGGAGAAACTCAATTATATAAATTTAATTAAGGAAATCTTTTATTTTTCAATATAATCTTTATCTAGGTTATGATAAAAATTCAAAATGTATTTAATTACAAGTTTTACATATATAAATATTTTTTATGAATTCATTTTAATTTTTCTTAATATGATTGATATAAATTTAATTTTTATTACACTGTATTTCAAGAAAATATGGTTATTTCTTAGAAAAATGTAATAAGAATTTAAAACCAATTAATACAATCACTTAGAGTGAGAGAGTATTTTATATAAGCAAATGTGAAAATAAAAAATGATTTAATTTTAGGATTAAATGCATTGTATGTCTCTCATGCTCAGAACACTTATTTTTATGATTATGCTCAATCATTTTGAGCAATATAATCCAGTTCATTAACATAAGAACCTAAATTTTAGAAAACAATAATAATAATAATAATAATAAACTTTTGCAAACATTAATATTTAATTGTAATTTTAGATATTTACAGTAATTCAAAGTATGGCTGATGGTGCAGTCAAAATGGGAATTCCAAAATCAGTTGCTATCAAATTTGCAGCACAGACTGCTTTGGTAAGAAGCTTTATATTTATTATAATTGTTGTATTAATAGGGTATTGCATAAAAATATTTTAAATTATATATTTTTAAGAAAATCAATTAAGAATGAATTAAAAAAATATTTATATATAATATCATGTCTTAGTTTTTGTGTGTATATTTCAGTATTGCATAATTCTAATAGTCATTTGATGATCTTTAAATAATTATAAATTACTATCATTAGTAGAACAAGATTATAATTTCAGAGAGAAATAATCCAATTTCAATTTTATTAAATTTTTATTCTGCAATATACTGACATTAATAAATGCACTAATAAAGTAATAAAAAGTACTTTTAAAAACTTATAAGCATATAAACAATACAATTTTATACTTACAATAAATTTTTAATATATGATTTACAAGAACTGAGTATGAACAAGTTTCCCTTAGAAGAGCAATTTTCAACCGCAGCATACTAGTGTATCTTGAGAGATCTTAGGTGTACCGTGAAATTTTGAAAGACCATTAAATAAATTATTTTTGAAAGAAGTCAAAAGCACAATAAGTGTAAATATCAAAATTAAAACCCCTTTAAATTGCTTATACAAGTATATCATTGTTATAATAAACATAATATAGCAAAAAATATACATACATAAGCAAGCTTTTTTTGATGATCATAATTTAAGTGCACCACAGAAATTTAACTATAGGTTCAAGTGTGCCATGAAATAAAAAAAAAAAAAAGATTGAAAAACACTGCCAAACCTAAAATTACTATGACATCTTGATAATTAATTTGGATAAGCATTGAAAAATTCACAAACAATACAGCAATTTTTTTCTTTTAGTTTCAGTTTAATTTAAAAATAAATATACTAGAGGTAAATTTCACTTGTTTGATTATTTGGTTAAAACATTATTCTTTATATAATCAAAAAACATTTTAATAATTGCCATTTGTTTTTGTTTTAGAATTTTATATATATCTGTAATATATATATATATATTACAGGTAAAATTCCATTATAACAAATATTGTTATAACAGAATTTTTGACATAATGAACTTATAATGAAGCCCCCACATAACCCATAAAACACAATGCTAGAAGAATCTTATTGTAACAAAATCTGTTAATTAACCTTTTCTGAAAACCTTAACATTCAAAAAATTATTGTATAACAAAATTTCTGTTGAGTTGTTCCAGAAACTTCCTTGGTCTCCATTGCAATCAAGTGTATTTGTGCAGCTAAGTCCTCCAGAACATTCCAAACCTCTTTTCCAATGGGTGGAATGTTTGCAAAGTGAACAAAACTGTTTAAATATCCAAGCACCCAACCATAGTCTTGTACTGTATATGTTCATAGAATCATGGATTCTAACATAAGCTCTCATGTCCAAACAAAAAACTGTTGGCAGTTTTCTCTGAAGGAAAAGTTAAACATTATTGCTCCTGTTGATTTGGAAAAAAAAGAAGATCGAAGTTGTCTGTTAATATGGAATAAGTCCCTTAACTTTATCTACAATTTTGAAAGACTGTAATAATATAGAGGAAGTGCAAGGAATGGAGTCTCAGGCGAAACAGAATGCATAGTGCTGTTTATGAAGATCTGGATAAAGCAGTATTTATTTGGTTTGAAAATGCACAGTCTAGGAATGTCCCTGTCAGTGACTCCCTTATTCAAGAGAAAGTGAATGATATGGCTAAATCTCTTGACCATCATGACTTTCAGGCAAGTGTCAGGTGGTTATACAGAGTTCATTATCAATATGGTATTAATCGAAGTTGTCTGTTAATATGGAATAAGTCCCTTAACTTTATCTACAATTTTGAAAGACTGCAATAATATAGAGGAAGTGCAAGGAATGGAGTTTCAGGCGAAAGAGAATGCATAGTGCTGTTTATGAAGATTTGGATAAAGCAGTATTTATTTGGTTTGAAAATGCACAGTCTAGGAATGTCCCTGTCAGTGACTCCCTTATTCAAGAGAAAGTGAATGATATGGCTAAATCTCTTGACCATCATGACTTTCAGGCAAGTGTCAGGTGGTTATACAGAGTTCATTATCAATATGGTATTAAATAAACTATTAAATATAACTGCTTATATTTATTCTTGTAATTCAAAGACTTTATACAGCACTACTTGCAGCTAAGATTAACTTTATTTAATGCTACAAATGTTTTAGGCAATCCTGCCATCTTCAGATTATGTTCCAACAGCAATCGAATACAATTTAAAAAATTTTTTACATAGAAGAATGTATGGTTTCCATGGTAACAGAACATGTTTAATAAGCATATAAATGACATTTATTGTATCTTATTTTTAAAAAGTATTTCCTGTAGGTATTTGTGCCTCTATACTAAAAACGTAAATAGTAATAAAATATGTAACATAATTTTATAAATTGTAATTGATTGCTGTTGGAACATAACCTCAGGATAGTAGGATTGCCGAAAATGTTTGTAACGTTAAATAAAGTTAATCTTAGCTGCTAGTAGTGCTATATATAGTCTTTGAATTACATTATGGTATTATTGCAAAAGCTATTTGTGGAGAAGAAGCCAATGCTTCAGTTGAAAAAGTAAACAAATGTCAAGTTGGTGAAATCAAGACACTCATTTCCTCATACAGCTGCAATGACATCTTTATGTCATTTTTTTTATCTTTCATCATCATGCTGATGAAACCGGAGTTTTTTTTATCAATTGTTACTGCATCAGACACTTGCTGTCAAAGGCAACCCTTGTCGTGGTTGGAAAAAAATCACGAAAACAATTAACTATACTTTTTTGCTGCAATGTGGTGGGAATTGAGAAATTATGACCATTAATTATTGGAAAATATGCAAAACAATGTTGTTTGAAAAATGTTTCTTCTTTGCCGAGCCAATACAAAGCCAACAAAAATGTGCTTGGATGACTCAGGATATTTTTAGTGACTGGCAGAAATCACCAAGAAAATGAAGAAAAAAATGTAAATTTTGTTATTGATAGACAATTGTTCATCTCACAGTCTCCTTCCATTATTTGAAAACATTTGAGTGGAGTATCTATCTCCTAACTGTACTGCAATCCTTCAGCCTTTTGATCTAGGAATTAATCAAACTTTTAAAGTACATTACCAAAAGAATATGCTAAGAAAAATTTTAACTAATACCTGTATCTCTTGTAATATAAGCCTCACTGAAAAAATTAGATATATGAGAAGCAATCAAAATGACAGCTGCAGCATGGTGGGAAGTTATAGAGTCAACAATTGTAAAGTGCTGGAATAAATAGGGATAATGCAGTCTTAAGTTTCTATAGCTAATCAAGATGATCATGAAGAGGCTGAGTCTATTGATGATTTGTGGAATTCAATTACTGCAGTTACCAATGCTCCTGCAAATGTAACCTTTGATGACTTTGTTGCAATAGACCAGGATCTCTATTGATTTCACATGAATTCACGGATGCTGAAATTGTTCAGTGTTGCACAGACATTCCAAGATGTGAATGCAATTTGTAGAGGAAGAAACTGCAGATGAAGAAAGTCAAAATCAACTTCCAGAACTCAAAGTTACTTTGTCTGAAGCACTACAAAAATTGCAAAATTTTTTCGTCAACTTGTATTAATATTAGTGATGATGTTTACAAACAGCTGAATGGTATACAAAATTTTGTATTAAATTCAACAGTGAAAACATTTGTGCAAACAAAAATTAACATCTTTTGTTTAAAAATAAATTAAATAAAGCAGTGGTATTTTATATTGATTTGAAGTTTGTTTTCTTTCTTTACCAAACAAATCACAACTTAAAAATTAAACAAAAACAATTTACTTAATTTCTAATTTATTTTAAAACTACAGTGATAATCTATTATGTTAAGTCAAAAACTTATACATGAAAGATAATTATTAAAAGAAAACATGAAAAATTAATGAGGCAACTACTACAGTATAATGTAGACAGACTGCAGCAAAAGTTATTTCCTGTTTGCTTTGTATTCTATGCTTTGCCATGTATGCAGTATGTCACTGCTTTAAGTCTCTGGTTTATGCTCTTTATTAATTAAATCCTCAATACAGTGTTCATACAGTATTCATAATGGTAAATTTAGTAAAATGGTAAAAAATGTGAAATTCCGTTTCAACAAAATGAGACAACAGTCTCACAGAATTCATTATAATTTACTTGTATTGATATATAGCTCATATTTGATGCATGTTTTTATGCCTAAAATTGTTTATTAACAATTTTTTATTTGTTCATGCTTATATTCAGGGCTCAAAATAATGGTCGCCAGCTCGCCATTGGCGACTAAGAAATTGCTGCTGGCGAGTGTAATGGATAACATTGGAAATGCTTGATTAATATTTACCACAATTTATTTTTCATGATTTTTCTGTATAGTCCATTGCGATGAAATGCGCGTATTCATAATGGTAAATTTAGTAAAATGGTAAAAAATGTGAAATTCCGTTTTAACAAAATGAGACAACAGTCTCACAGAATTCATTATAACTTACTTGTATTGATATATAGCTCATGAAATAATAATTATTCTAAAAATATAACTTAAAACTTTATCCGCCAGGGGAAGTTTGGCTTTATCCGCCAAGGGAAGTTGTGTTTGTTTGATTAATTTGTAAAATGGTTTATCCCCTGTTTGTTCATTGATTATAATTGAGGAAAACCAGTTATATACTCTTTGGTGTCAACTGAGTGTTAGTATTATGTAGAGAAAAGTTGGTGGGTTGTAGGGCAGGGTGGTTAGTTAGACAGGGGGAATGGGGAGGAAGAGAGAGAGTAGGGTACCAAGCACATTGCATCAGATCCCAGCAGCGTCAATTCGCCACCAGAACAGGACTGGGGCCTGTTCTGGTGGCGAATTGATGCTGTACCTGCAGGCATCCGGGTCAGTTAGAACTTTATTTTTTAAAAGCAGAATACAATATTTACATAAGGGAGACAGAAAATATGATACAGAGTTACAAAATGATACAGATTTTACATTATAGGTACACAACGTACTGTAGTTACAGTGAGGGTAATAGAGAAAAACAATACAATTCCAAATAAAAATCAATTTACAGTAGGAGAAAATAAGATAATTAAAAAAAAAATAAAATAGTAAAAATTAAAATTAAACTAAAGACAAAATACAAAATTTTCTGCGAAACAATAAAATAGAATACATACTGGAAGCGCTTGAATTACTCCAAATTAGTAAAACTAACATAACGATCTATGATAAGCCGAAAGTGGACTTGTCACACGCATGGCGCTACGTCATAGAGAGACAAACTTGAAACGTCACCTAGATCAATCTACGTCAATCTACATCGTGGAAGACTACAAAATATTTTAAATTTTATTATCATCTTTATTATTATATTATTGTATTTTATTATTATTTTATTTTATTTACATATTTTTATTATTATATTTATGTAAAGTGATTATGTATATATCTAAATTTTATAGAATTAATTTACGATAAATGGTCTCACATTTACAACAATGTATACACACAATTTGAATTTCAAATTATGAGAACGCAAGTTATAATTCTGTTTTTTTTAAAATACTGTATATGCTGAGAATGATCTTGGTATTAGATCGAAAGCACTACGTTATCTTGAAATAAATTTGTTTTTAGAAGTCACTACTGCCATTAGTGCTCTATAATTATTATTGTTGAAGTGTTTTAGGCAGTTTAAAGTTTGTTTCATACGACAGACTAACACAATGAAGCAAGTCGTTTCTTATCGTCTTATTACATACACATTGTCAACACACTGTTGCTGCACTAATTTTATATTAGTGCAGCGGCAATTTTTAAATTTCTCCACTGTAAACTTGTGCTATAAAGGACTTATACTTTTTATAAAACTATTTCATATCAGAAAGATAAATTTGATAATGTATTAGTGAAAAGATATATAAATTAAAATATTCAAATCAACATTAAATGAACAAAAAAACATTACATCAATCAGTTATATTAAAATGAATCATAAGACTAGTAATACATTATTATTTTATTTATATTTAAAATACATATTTGCAATTGAAATATGATTAGTAATACTATAGCAATTTAATGTTTTGATATAAATATTGAATTCTGATTTAATATTAAAAAATGAATTTAACTAGGAAAAAAATTAAGCCATATACATAAAAAAGACATACCTGAAATTTTTCTTTTTTCCACAATTCACATTTAATATAGTCTTTTTTATCACTCTCTTCTATTGCATCCCATTGAGTAGATGAACAACCAATATGTTTTTTAATTAAGTATAATTTTTCTTCTTCTCCATATTCTTCCTTCTTTATATTAAATCTCCAAATCCATTTGATATTCCAATGAAGATATGAAATTAATGTAAATGGAAATAAAACAATTTGAATTGCAAGAACATCTTTGAATGAAGGGCGACTATAACCTCCTCTAAATAAAAATAATTTTTTATTAAACTAAATAAAATTTAATATATAAATGCCTAATCATATATCTGTATGCCAGAGGGCACTATGTCCATTCTTTTCAATATTGGAATAATGATATTAGTTTGATGTACTTTCATTACACTACACAGAGGTATAGGATACTAAATCCTATTTCAATAAATAATAGAAATATTCAAATGTAAACGACACTATGTCCACAAACTTTTTTAATATATTTTAAATTTAAAAAGTAATAAACCTTAAAACCTACAATATTATAATTTAAAAGTCAATAGTCCAAAGAATAAATGTACAAGGGTTTATTGAAAAATATTCATTAACAAGAAAACTGGAAATAAAAACAAAAAAAACATTTTAAACTGCTCTCCTGTAAAATTTTGTTTTTGTGATATGGTGCCCTTTATCTCCGACATACAGATATATATGCATTCATATATGAATATATGTATTAAATTCAACATAACTACAGCACTAAACAGCAGTTAAATATTAAGATTTTTAATTGAATGTAACATTTTCAGCTAATGTTTAGTCATCTTCAGTGACATACAGAAAAAAATTAAAACATTCAATTATAAACAACTGACAAACAGGAGATAAACCATTTTGCAAATTAATAACGAACGCCCAAACTTCCCCTGGCGGGATAAGTTTTTAAGTTATATTTTAGAATAATAATTATTTTTGAATTACAGCTACGGTGTCACCATCCTATTGAATTAATGATTAAATAATTTTATAATTACATACTAGGGTGGCGCCATCTAATTAATGATTAAATAATTTTATAATTACGTACTAGGGTGGCGCCATCTAGTAATTAATGATTTTTGAATCATTAATTACTAGATGGTGCCACCCTAGTACGTAATTATAAAATTATTTAACCATTAATTCAATAGATGGTGACACTATAGCTGTAATTCAAAAAATAATTATTTTTCTAAATATAATTTAAAACTTTATCCGCCAGGGGAAGTTTGGCTTGTTCATTATTAATTTGAAAAATTAAAATACAATAAAACTACAAAAATTGAAATGCAAAATTTAAAAATATGTAATAAAGTTGAATTTACAAATGTAGCATGTGAAGAAATGTTAATACATGTTTTAGGTTACAATGTAAACATTTATATATAAACAAAATTTTTAAAATATACAAGTGAAATAATATATTTAAGTCAGCTTTACAATAGTCTTGTATGTATATTGTATTGTTATACTGATAAGCAGGAATTTACTCTGGCTAATTACTATCAGACTGTTGCATAAAATACTCTGATACTTCCAGTATGTACAGGGTGCGTCAGCTAAATCAGGACAAATTTCAAATTGAATTTCCCGCTATATTTGATGTCAGCGCTACGATGCTGCTGATGTTTTAGTAAACCTATATATAGTATTCTATAATGTCTTAGCTGATTTATTATAAATTAAAGTATAAGTATATTATAATTATAATAAATCAGCTAATTTTCATTCAAAAATTTATAGAAGTTATGCATCAATCTTTCTAAAATAATCAATTACAAAGTTTTATATCTTGTCATTATTTTTTAATGAGAAGAAAAGATTTTGTAAAATTTACGTTTAATAATTTTTTCTTATATTGAAGAAATAGAATATTGAACAATTCTTAATCTAATATCAGCAATCTAATATCAATGAAATTCTGAAAGTTTGATTAAAATTATGCAATTTAGCACTATTCAGTTCACAACACAGTGTAAAAAATAAACTTCTTCATAAAAATGTAGTTGTCATTCATTTTTTAATGAAAAAATATTAAATGAGAACAGATTATGAACATTCATTTTAAATATGAACAGAGAGAAAGATTTTTGATATAAAAATTTTTCACTCTGTTCACATTTGAAATTAATTTCAATTAATAATTTTCATTTAATTTATCATTTAGTAAGAAATATCATTAAAAAACTGAATTCATGTTTAGATTTGATGGAAATAATCTAAAATTCTACAAACTGTCTTCAGTCAATATTAAATCTGGATCATAAAAATTAAAAATACAGGTAGGCCTTGATTAATGCAAGTTCGAATAATGCGATATTCAATTAGTGCGACTTATAAAAATGATACCATTTTTCATTTAATGCGAGCAAATATTTGATTAATGCAAGTTGTAAGCATAGACCAGTCTTACTAACAAAGATTTGTTCCCTTTTATGATGTAAATTAGCAAATTAATGTTAATTTTCAGTTAATAAAACTGAACGAAGAGCAGTCCAAGAACAGTCACTTGGCTTTGAAGCGGTAAAACACCAGAAAGTTGGGTTTTTTGCCGTTAGCTATTTAACATTACTATTAGTCAGCTTTGTGATGGGTTTTTTGCTGTTAACTATTTAACATTACTATTATTCAGCTTTATCATCGTATATATACAGTAGAGTACAAAATTTTCTCTTTTAAAAAGTATCGAAATGGATAAAAGGAAGAACACTTCTGATTTTTCTCTTTTAAAAAGTATCGAAATGGATAAAAGGAAGAACACTTTTATTTTCTTTTAAAAAGTATCGAAATGGATAAAAGGAAGAACACTTTTTAATGAGGTATGAGACACAATTCCTGGTAAGTTATTAATTTAGATGATGAACAATGATGGTATGAGACGCAATTCCTGGTAAGTTATTAATTTAGATGATGAACAACAATGAGATGCAATTCCTGGTAAGTTATTAATTTAGATGATGAACAACGAAGTAAAATATGAAAATAAATATTTCATAAACAGTTAATATTGTGGTTATTCATCATGAGGTTGGCTAATGACCGGAATCTCACAAAGCAGAACCAATTACCATATTTTACATATAGTTAATACTTCGAATAGTGAGAGAAATTGGTGGGGACCCATTATTCACACTAATTGAGGCCTACTTGTATATACAATAAATTTATCACTTCCATTGCAAATATTGGGTTGGTCGAAAAACTTGAATGTTTTTTCTTATAAGTAAACAAAACAAAATTTTCAAATTTAAAGATATCTTTTATTCAATAAAATAATTTCCATTTAAACTTACAACCTTTCCCCATTAAGTTGGTAGTTTCATGATGCCAACTTCAAAAAATGTTGGCAGTTTTGACTGAAAATATGTTATTAAGTGCTTTTCGACTTTATCAATATTTTCAAATATTTTCCTTTTACGGAATTTTGTAGTGACCAAAAAAGATAGTAATCCAATGGTGGAATGTATAGTGAATATGGAGGATCAATTAGAATTTTCAAGCTAAACACTTTTCATTTCTGCTGAATTATCATGGTGATGTGTGGCCTAGCATTATTGTGGTGGAAAATTATGCCTAATCAAAATCCATTAAGACTGCATGAGGAGTGGGCATTACAGAAAGAAATTCCAGGAACATTCAAAAAAAAGCATTATGGAAGGATCCAGAAGTGAAAGAAGCATTAGATCATGAAGTGGAAGAAGCGTTATAGTTAGCGGGAGAAGCATGAATATCAGCGGCTTAGTGTTGAAGAACTCAGAGGAGATTGGAAAAACTAATAATTAGATACCTATTTTAATAAATCATTAAAATAGGTACTTAATTATTATTTTTTACTTACTATTTATTTACATCGATTTACATATTTTATTTTAGAATTTATTATTACTTCGTTTAATTGGGACAAAATGGTTACATATTTTATTTTAGAATTTATCATTACTTCGTTTAATTGGGACAGCTGCTTAATTGGGACAAAATGGCTTAATCCTGACGTGTCCCAATTAAGCGGAATCCACTGTATTTATGTAAATAACTTTTATCCTTATAAAACTATAATAAACAAAACAGATTTTCATAAAATTTTCTTATTATTTAAAAAATATTAATTTAGAATAGTTAAAATAAATTTTTTCATCTGGTTTAATGAAAGTTTTGGAATTAAAAATCATCTGGTTTAATTAAAAGTTTTGTAACATGAAAATTATAAAATATATATAGTATTCTATAATGTCTTAGCTGATTTATTATAAATTAAAGTATAAGTATATTATAATTATAATAAATCAGCTAATTTTCATTCAAAAATTTATAGAAGTTATGCATCAATCTTTCTAAAATAATCAATTACAAAGTTTTATATCTTGTCATTATTTTTTAATGAGAAGAAAAGATTTTGTAAAATTTATGTTTAATAATTTTTTCTTATATTGAAGAAATAGAATATTGAACAATTCTTAATCTAATATCAGCAATCTAATATCAATGAAATTCTGAAAGTTTGATTAAAATTATGCAATTTAGCACTATTCAGTTCACAACACAGTGTAAAAAATAAACTTCTTCATAAAAATGTAGTTGTCATTCACTTTTTAATGAAAAAATATTAAATGAGAACAGATTATGAACATTCATTTTAAATATGAACAGAGAGAAAGATTTTTGATATAAAAATTTTTCACTCTGTTCACATTTGAAATTAATTTCAATTAATAATTTTCATTTAATTTATCATTTAGTAAGAAATATCATTAAAAAACTGAATTCATGTTTAGATTTGATGGAAATAATCTAAAATTCTACAAACTGTCTTCAGTCAATATTAAATCTGGATCATAAAAATTAAAAATACAGGTAGGCCTTGATTAATGCAAGTTCGAATAATGCGATATTCAATTAGTGCGACTTATAAAAATGATACCATTTTTCATTTAATGCGAGCAAATATTTGATTAATGCAAGTTGTAAGCATAGACCAGTCTTACTAAGAAAGATTTGTTCCCTTTTATGATGTAAATTAGCAAATTAATGTTAATTTTCAGTTAATAAAACTGAACGAAGAGCAGTCCAAGAACAGTCACTTGGCTTTGAAGCGGTAAAACACCAGAAAGTTGGGTTTTTTGCCGTTAGCTATTTAACATTACTATTAGTCAGCTTTGTTATCGTATACATACAGTGTAGTACAGAATTTTCTCTTTTAAAAAGTATCGAAATGGATAAAAGGAAGAACACTTTTGATGATAATATGAGATGCAATTCCTGGTAAGTTATTAATTTAGATGATGAACAACAATGTAAAATATGAAAATAAATATTTCTTAAACAGTTAATATTGTGGTTATTCATCATGAGGTTGGCTAATGACCGGAATCTCACAAAGCAGAACCAATTACCATATTTTACATATAGTTAATACTTCGAATAGTGAGAGAAATTGGTGGGGACCCATTATTCACACTAATTGAGGCCTACTTGTATATACAATAAATTTATCACTTCCATTGCAAATATTGGGTTGGTCGAAAAACTTGAATGTTTTTTCTTATAAGTAAACAAAACAAAATTTTCAAATTTAAAGATATCTTTTATTCAATAAAATAATTTCCATTTAAACTTACAACCTTTCCCCATTAAGTTGGTAGTTTCATGATGCCAACTTCAAAAAATGTTGGCAGTTTTGACTGAAAATATGTTATTAAGTGCTTTTCGACTTTATCAATATTTTCAAATTTTTTCCTTTTACGGAATTTTGTAGTGACCAAAAAAGATAGTAATCCAATGGTGGAATGTATAGTGAATATGGAGGATCAATTAGAATTTTCAAGCTAAACACTTTTCATTTCTGCTGAATTATCATGGTGATGTGTGGCCTAGCATTATTGTGGTGGAAAATTATGCCTAATCAAAATCCATTAAGCTAGGGGATTTACGCGATTCAAATAATCCTAATCTAGCCAAACTTCCCCCAGTGGTTTATTTTAGAATAAACTGCCAAATTAATAATTTTTTTTTAATTACGCTATGGTGCCACCATCTGTCAGATTAATAATTAATAATTTAAATTTAGGCTAAGGTGGTGCCATCTATTATTTAATAATTGAACTTTAATTTTTACTAATTTCCCGAAATTAAAAATTTGCCTTGGCCTGGAATCGAACCAGGGACTTCGGGTTACCGTCCCAACGCCTTACCAGCTAGACTACCAAGGCTCTGGCAGATTTCCAATTTCAGGCTAGGTATAGCCCGAAATTGGAAATAAATGATTATCGGACTTATGCCGACACCACGTCCCCGGACGGGCTAGGTATAGCCCATCCGGGGACGTGGTGTCAGCATAAGTCCGATAATCTCTAAATTATATACATCCCGAAATTGGAAATCTCCCAGAGCCTTGATAGTCTAGCTGGTAAGGCGTCGGGACGGTAACCCGAAGTCCCTGGTTTGATTCCAGGCCAAGGCAAATTTTTAATTTCGGGAAATTAGTAAAAATTAAAGTTCAATTATTAAATAATAGATGGCGCCACCTTAGCCTAAATTTAAATTATTAATTATTAATCTGACAGATGGTGGCACC